>JAVIWB010001380.1:0-218481 GCA_031893035.1 Dermolepida albohirtum | reverse complement strand
GGTATGTTATTTATGTATATGTATATATGCATGTAGTAATATTAGTATTATTATAAATTAGAGAATTGTTTGAAAAAATGCTCACGTGTTTAATGCACCAGGTAAAATACAAACGAGTGTCGATTCGTTACATATGTGAGTATTAAAATATGCAAAATTATCCAGTTATTGTGTATATGCAGAGAAATGGAGTGCGACTTGCTCGATATTGAATGTCAGAAATGCTATAACATGTTACGTATGAAAATATATGTCGGTGTAATACCTCACTCAATGTTGTGTGCATCCATAATTTGTCCTGAATTTATATACTGTGTGATCAAACTCAAGTGAAGTGTGGTGGTATCATAAAGGTCCCTAGTTTCATCTTTTTAGAGTTCGATTATTTAGAGAAGAAATTTCAAGGTCAATGCGCTCGGACGAAATTTGGTTTAGGACGAGTCAATTATGCGCTGAAGGGGCGACCCTGTTTGCAGTGGTGTCCATTGTTGTTCGTGTGTGTGCTGTTTTTACTTGTTAGCTTCATAATTTATAGAAGACTATTTTTTCAAAACCATTTTATCAGTGGTAAGTGAAAAATTATTACGATTGAAGTAAAAAATATATACAGAAATAATATTAAAGTTCGGTTGAGTATTGTTTGGATGCCACCGTGTTACGCCTATGGTAGAATCTCGTCGCGCAGATTTTGATGAATCATAGTTTCTTCTCTAAATAATCGAACTCTAGTTTTCGTAAGTTGTCCATAAGAATTTCTGAATATTACCGATACGCTGTTCTTACTTACGTATTTTTGGTTAAATTATTTAGTTTTGTCTTACCTCGTATTTTGACTAATTTTCTGGCTATTGTAAGTACATCTAAAATTGTCTTTTTCAAGACACTTGATAACGAATTTGCATATATTGTGGTAAGTAAATACATACATATACAATCTGTAAAATGTAATTATTTAATATTTTCAGTTATAGAGTTCACGATCCAACAATGCCATTCACTATCCAACAGGACGTTTTCATTATTGTATCTCATTTTAGAAGTGGAATGCAGAATGATGATAGCTCGTGGACATAGTTATGCATACAGCAATTTACAGCTGAGTATCCAAATGAAAATGTTGCATATGACACATTTGTGCAACACCGTAACAGATTAGTGCAACGCTTTATGGAGACAGGCAGTGTTTTAAAACCTAAATGAGAAAGTATTGTGCTAACGGATGAAGTCGTGATAGATATTCAACAAAGAATTGAGGTTAGTCCAAATAAATCATTGTGAAAGCTATCAGTAGAAGCTGGTATTAAATAAAACTAATAAAAATAACAATGAATATTTTCATTTTTTTTTTAAGTGTATCTTATGGAAGTGCTCGTAATGCACTAAAAAAGTCTTTACATATACACTGCAGGCCATAAGTTTGGAATCAGTTCCAGTAAATTCATAAAAATTAAAATTTATCTATGTTACGTTCGTATTACTTTGATATAAGTACAAAGGATTATTCTTAAGTACATTATAAAGCTTTACATAAACGATGTAGTTTTAAATGCATTAATAGTTGGAAAATAACCAGAGATTAAGGAAACTCTGCGTGCGGTATTATTTATTCGAGCAGGTAATATTTCTGCATAATGAACGATTACCTGGAATGGACAAATTTTATTGCAGACCCTTCCGCATAAACCTTTTGTAATTACATTTAGTTTTTATATTTATAAGTATTTATACATTTTGAAGTAATGAGAATATTTTAGTTGCTTCGTATCATTTAAAGTGTGTAGACACATAAAAGTGTGTACAATCAGTAAACATCGTTTGATTATGGCGAAGAGAAAGCAGATATCGCTAGAAAAACGTGTAGAAATTATTAGTCATCATAATCGGGGAGATTCTATACGGGATATCGCGAAAAGAATGAAGATATCGTACAAAGGTGTACAAAATACAATTAAAAGGTACCAGTCTACTGGAGGGTGTACGGACAGAAAACGATCAGGAAGACCAAAAATTACAACTCCTGCAGAAGATCAGACAATTATATTGACGTCGAAAAGAGATAGAAGATTAACGGCCTCGCAAATCCGCGGTGAGTTTAACAGGGAGCGTGAAACTCGGATCTCTTTAACCACAGTAAAAACGCGGCTCAGAGCGGCTGGACTGATGGGACGTGTAGCAGTTCGCAAACCGCTTCTACGTCCGCAAAATAAAATAAAAGGCTACAATAGGCTAAGTTACACAAAGATTGGACAATAGAACAGTGGGAAAAAGTACTATGGACCGACGAATCAAAGTACGAGGTCTTCGGTTCCAGACGTCGGATATTTGTAAGAAGAACTGCTACGGAAAAAATGTTACCGCAATGTGTGGTGCCCACGGTAAAACATGGTGGCGGTTCTGTAATGGTTTGGGGATGTTTTTCTTCGGCTGGTGTAGGAGATCTGGTGAAAATCGACGGAGTTTTGAAAAAGGAGGGTTACAGACAGATTCTCGAACACAACGCTGTGCCCTCCGGTCTGAGATTACTTGGAGAAAACTTTATATTCATGCAAGACAACGACCCAAAACATTCTTCTCATTTATGTAGAGGATATCTCCAACAACAGGAAGCTGACGGTGTTTTACAAAACATGGTTTGGCCGGCACAATCGCCAGACCTCAATCCAATAGAGCTGTTGTGGGAAGAATTGGATAGAAAAGTGCGTGAAAAGTGTCCGACGTCCCAGACTCACATGTGGCAAGTTATACAAGATTCTTGGGCAAATATACCCAATGAAACCCTTACAAAATTAGTGTCTCGTTTACCGCGATTGTGTGCTGCCGTCATTAAAGCAAAAGGAGGGTATTTCGATGAAAAGTCCGTTTAGTTGATAATAAAAATAAGTGGATGTAAATAAATAAAATTTGCTTTTTTTCCTGCTTATTTTATAATAAAACGTTTTGGTATATTAATATTGTTTTATTTTTACAATGTTTGTTAAAACCACTACAATATTTTCATTATATTCAGAAGTGATTCCTAACTTATGCAAGTGATTCCAAACTTATGGCCTGCAGTGTACATCCATATAAGGTATCAGTGTTTCAACGTTTGTATGACCATGACTATAAATAAAGATTAAACTATTTCCATTGGTTTAATCAAAACATAAATAATGATGAAGTATTGGATTTAATATTTTATTCTGATGAAGCATGGTTTCATCTATCTGGGTATGTCAACAACCAAAATTATAGAACATGGTCCACTGATAATCCACATACTTTTATCGAAACCAGCACCCTTAAAAGGTTGGTGTATGGGTCGCCATGTCTGGTAGACACATCCTATTTTTTTTAATTACACAATAAATGCTACTCGTTATAGAGACCAAATTTTGGTTCCATTTATTAATGAACTGCGTGAAGACGAATTAACTAATGGATATTTCCAGCAAGACAGTGCTACGGCTCACACAGCGCAAGCAAGCATGCATTTCTGACAAGAACATTTCGGTGATAAACTTATTAGTAGAGGCCTTTATCCACCTCGCTCTCCTGATTTGACGCCACTAGACTTTTTATTATTTAGTTATCTAAAAAATAAAGTATTTGCTAACAGACTGCATGATCTTCAACAACTACAAGCAGCAATTACATATGAAATAAATAATATATCTGTAGAAGTATTACAAAATGTGTTCAATAATATGAAAAAACGGGTAAACTTATGTATAGAAAATAATGGTACACATTTCCAACATTTACTGTAATAAAAAACTTTGAATATATTATCTGTTGTTATTTACTTTAAAAAAAAACTCGGAATATATTATCGGTTGTCATTATTTACATTTTATAACTGGATATCTTACAAGAACATTTTACCTATACTTGAAAAAACATCGACAAAATACATTAAATATTTTTGTAAATTTCTCATCTGTCAAATGTCAAGAACCGTGTGAAAATAATCTGCTATAAAATTGTTTAGCCAACATTTGAAATTGAACTAGCCACCTTTATGATACCACCACACTTCACTTGAGTTTGCTCAACCAGTATTTCGCGCACGTAATGCATTGTAGATATTTCATTTCGGCATTTCTGTTATTTAAGCAATATTTGCAGAAGCTATTACTTAATAAATATTTTGCGTACATGAATTTAGCAAGGACTATAAAATAAATATTTGCAATCGATATAAAGTAAATATGTAAATAAATAGGATGGAAGAAGAGTTAATTGATAAATAAATTCTACGATTACAAAAATTTCATGTCCGGAAGGTCATAAAATAAAACTAATGCAGTTTTACAATTGTAAAAATAGAAAGTAAAGATTTAAATTTGCATGTTTAAAATGTCTTTCAGATCTGTCAGCTTAAAAGTATGACGTCATTATGAACCTTACTCTAGTCAATAAGTTTCTGACGAAACCGATATTACAGAAAGGACTGTCAAGAGTATTTTAAAGTGCAACAAATACAAATATTTCAAAATTCAAACGAGCCAAGAAATTTTTTCTCGGGACAATATTACAAGAAAACAGTTTTATGAAACCATAATTGAGATGGCTGATCGAGATGAACATTTCTTATAAAGTATTTAATTCTCAGATGAGTTCCTTTTTCCAATTTATGCTAATCACAATCCTTCAGTTGTTCAGTATTGGTCCAAGGGAAATAAATATCTTCGGTTCAATAACAGAACCTGGTATCCTTAAAAACGTTTGGGCGGGTATACCAGGCAACAACACTGTAGGATCTTTTCTTATTGATAGTAACCTCATAGGTGCAAAATATTTGAATTTGTTGGAAGATGAGATTTATTCCTGCAGTCCGCAATATTAACGCCAATTTCACTTTCTCTGATGGTGTTATTGCTGGAAATTGTACGATAAAATGGACACTTAAATCACCTAACCGCACTTGTCCACGTGACTTCTTTCGATGGGGTTATTTAAAGGGAAGGTTGTACCAATTTGAAAGGGCAAAAGGATTTAGAAAAGTTGCAAGAAAAAATTTTGAGTGTTTCCGAAACGATCACTTCTGGAATGCTTGTACGTTTTATGCGATCATTTTAAGATAAGTTAGGTTACTGTTTGGCTAAGAAAAGTGTCATTTTCGAAACGTTTATAAAGCAACATTGTGTAACCCTAGTCTTATTTATCATTATAAGAAGTGGACGTGGAGATGCAGAGAAGAAATGAGTTAATACCAGTCCTCTAATAAGTCAGACGACCCTTAACATTTGAAAGTTAGTTTTGAAGGTTTTTAACATCGTAACGTCATTATCTTTATCTTGACCTTCGTATACTAAATAATGATATTATTGTGCAAATAAACTCTTACATTTTATTCTAATATTTAGTATTGTAGCACAATCTTGATTATTTCGTACTCGTTTCATAAGAAAAATATTGTATCCGTCTTGATGGTTATTTTAAAGAACCTACAAATGACGAACAAGTAATTTAATTAGTCATAAAAATATAGAATTTACAGTGTTGCAATTCTTCGTATAATCCCCCTATCATGTACATGCATTATTTTAATTCACTCCCAATTTTTCTCTCTAGATATTATTATAAACGTAATAGTTGAGAAAATATGACTTCCGTAGTGAAAGTGTTACTTCCACGAACTAAATTTGCCTGAAATCTTTTCAATTCGCACGCAGTCATGAACGCATGAACTAAATTAAAATTCAGACAACATCCAGATGGCAAAGTAGCTTGTCCTCTGCTCCTGAAGTTATGTTGCAGTACCAAAACTTACTTAACTCTCTAAATGGTTCCTTCCATTGGTTGCTTTCCTTTTTAGAATCTTTTAAGGCCCCTGTTATCTATTTATGGCTGTCTCTGAGCTTCTCCAATGTTTTTCGACATCCATTTCTCTGAACGAAGAGTGTAAAAGTCAGCTTCGATACTGCCACGATCATCTAGTATAACATTTCTGGAATCGTGGAATTATGTATACCACAGGATCTTTCTCACTGTATATCACTGCATACCTTAATAACTGAATCTTATAGAATTCGAAAATATAAATTTAGGCAGTTTACAATGTCTGAAGTAGCTTCTACTTGTGGTCAACTTTTGCCTATTTATTATGTGGTAAAAACGACGACGACAGACACAATTTTTCTTTGTTGTCATTTCGAAGTAACAATTCAAATGTTCCTTAAATATCTACAACACATTAGCTGAATATCTATTTTCGGCAAATGATTAAAAACTGGACAAAATTAAAATGACGTACTGTAAATATTTTAAAAACAATTTAATTTGCGATTTTTGAATTGCCACGCCGACAACTGTGACAGTGTACTAACGACTGTCACCATCACGTAACTAATTTCTCTCCCCTTCCGACGCGAATGAAATGCACTAAACGCTCAGCAATTTTTTCAAACCTACCATTTAAGTGTATCCATGTGTGTAATATTAATTTACATTAGAATACCATACCTGTTTTAGCTAATTCATTATTACGCTTTATTTGGTGTATTTTATAATGCACTAAAAGGAAAAAAATTACCCAAACCGACCCCTTCGAACATCATTAAACGTATACAATGTGTGGTCTGGTCGCGTTTCGCAGTGAATCATTGTACTCATGGTGATGGGTGGTGCGAACGTTCGAGTTGTCCTTGGTGACGTACGGTTCCCAATGGGGTAACGTCTTGTATTCGCTGCCGATCAACGACGGTGGATCGATGACGAACTTACTGCCCGTCAGATCCTCGTAATGGTGAATTTCTTCATCGGCATTCTGCGAGGAGGCCGGTTGCTGGCGACCTTTCTTGCGTACGCCTTTCTTCAGGGGGCCGCAGTAACATAACGTCAAAATCATGAGTGCCGTTAAGAAGATGGCGGAAATCACGAGGCATACCTGCAATAAGACAGAATTAGAATACGAAATATTGTGAGAGGGTCACCACTGCTAGAGTCCACGCGTTTTCTCGTGGCAACACGGCTCAGATTCTCGTTTTGAACGTAAACAAAGAGGTACACATTATTAAAAATAGATGCAAATATAAACTGACCTTAAATATTGATCGAGTCATGATGCATTTTGTTTATATTTCGCTGTGAATTCTTTTATTATTTATGTATTTTATTTCTAACCATTAGCTTTTGTTAAAAAGATAATATTCATATAGTGCTCAAAGGTAAACTAATGTGTTATTAAAATTTTATGGATTTGGATAATACTGATTTTATTTTTAAGTTATAATGATGGACCCATCTAAGCCATGGACATTGGTTACCTCTAACGAAGACCATGCCACTATTAGCAAGAAAAAAGACAACTCTCTCAGGATGCTCGAGGTATATTCTGGAGAGTGTATAATTATTTTAAAAACTAGCCTCTACCGGGTACTACCTAACCTATCATTTATATTTAGTGTTTATAATATTGTCATCTGCTCTAAGAAATGTTCTTGAACCAGCCGAGGCAAATGAAGTTTCAAAGCGTATTATGTCAATGATTGTTATTGAGGTTTAGCAGATTGAAGCATGTGAGAGATATTTTCTTCTTGAAGAAATTCAAAAAGAAGCGAAATCAATAGATAAATGTGGAGGGCTGGTTATTCAACGTACTATATACGATTTCCACATGATAGAAAAGCGAAGACCTACAGCACAGACAACTTTAAACGAAATTATGCATTTATGAGGAAAGAATAACGTTTCCGGAAAAACAATTTCCTTTAGAAAGTTACTAAGGAAGCTAGGCTACAGGTTTGTATGGTGAATGATGTAACAAAATATAAATATAGTAGAAATTACGTTTGTAGATAGAAAAAGCAAGTGATAATCGTGCTCTTTTAATGGAACTACAATATGTATATATAAAAGCGATTATAAGATTTCGATCAGAGAATCGACCAATCTTTTATACACGTTGGCAAATGTAAGTTCGCTCACAATGTTAATATTAACTGCATTTTTAGATGAGACTTACATTCATGTAGGACACACTAACCCATATTACTTTACCATATTATTTATTATGGACAGATGGTAATTCAAATTAGGAAATGAACTACTCTCTTTCACTTATTTGAGTCACTGGTTATTCAGCACATTTTAAATTTATGTCTGCATATTACGAGGATAGTTTGATAAGTAGTGAGAATGACACATAGGTGGCGCTCTAATTGGTAAAACAAATGCACTGTAATTTAGGTTGCCTATTTATATATGTTTACATTCCGATATTTAGATAAATCGGTTGATTAGTTTATTTTTGACAGCTGATTGAAAAAGAAGCAACACGTCGTTTTGTTAAAATGGAAAAAGCAGAGTATCGTGCGGTGATTAAATACTTCGTCATTAAGGGTATGAAAGCTACCGAAATAAAAGATGAGTTAGGGGAAACATTAGGTGAATTTACTTCATCATCCGCCACAATAAGTAGATGGGTAAATGAATTTAAACGTGGTAGAACAAGCTGCGTTGATGAAGCGCGCTCTGGAGCAACCAAAATCGTGACTTCTAAGGAAATGATTATAAAAATCCATAATATTATTACGCAAGATCGACGACTCATAGTGAGAGAGATAGCAGACATGGTAAAAATTTCAACAGAACGCTACACCATATTTTAAAGAAAGAATTGGGGCTTTCCAAGCTTTCGGCAAGATGGGTGCCGCGATTGCTTACGACTGATCAAAAGTTCGCTCGTTTGCGCATTTCCAATGAGTGTTTGGACCTTTATAAGCGGAATCCGGTTGATTTTTGTTACTTGCGATGAAACTTGGATACACTACAGTACACCCGAAACTAAACAACAGTCGAGAACGTGGTTCTGCACCTCCAAAGAAAGCGAAAACCACTTTATCGGCAAACAAGGTGATGGCATCAATTTTTTGGGATTCCAAGGCATTTTGCTCATTGATTACCTTCATAAAGATACCACAATAAACGGACAATATTATGCAGAACTTGTACAAAAATTAAATGTTGAGATTCGTGCTAAACGGCCAGGAATGGCAAAGAAAAAGATTCTGTTTCACCAAGACAACGCTCCTTCGCATACCAGCACGGTTGCGATATCCAAAATCCACGAGTTGCATTTCCAATTAGTACCGCATGCGCCTTATTCACCGGATCTAGCCCCTTCCGATTTCCACCTTTTTCCAAAATTGGAAACGGCTCTAGGTGGAAAGAAACTTTCGTCTAACGACGAGCTTATCATCTTCGTAAATGAGTATTTAGCAAGCCTTCCGGAATCGCATTTTAGAGATGGCATAAGGGCATTGGAGCACCGTTGGAATAAATGTATTGCTCTTTTATGAGAATATATTGAAAAATAAGAATTATTTTGTACTTAAAAAATTCGTTTTTCTTTTCCATTCTCACTACTTGTCAAACCACCCTCGTATGTATTTAGTTCTGTACAATACAAATAAAAATTAATGTTTGTATAATTTTGTTGTTATACTATTAAACTAAATACTATGAAGTCACAAAGCAACCTGAATAGTTTCAATTTCTCTTTAGCACAGAGTTTTTTTAGATAATGGCAAATACGGAATACAATAAATCAACTGAAATTAAATCTTAACAAACTATGTATGTACGTATTACAGAAGTAACTCCGTTTTAACATGTTTACAAAATATTTTAATGAAACCGTTATGAAAAAATAACTCTACTTAGGTAAAAGCTGTATTAAGAATGTGTACATTACAAATCACTTCTGAATATTGCGTAGTTTGGTGGCATGAAAAACACGTGGACTACACAATCTTTGCATTACACGCGTGGATGTAGTATTATCCACTTCAGTTGCGTTTTCAGACAGCACGACAGGAGGTCGATTTTGGTGAATATTTTAAAACAAACATCAGCAGATAATTAGTCACAGTGTCGCAATTGGTTACACGGTAAAACACGCAGAATAACTCCGCGTACTTTTTTCAGCTAAAACCCACACACGCGCGCACGTACTTGTCCTGTGCAAGTTTTATCGCGGATCCAGATGTGACACTGTGATTAATTGTCTGCTGATAATTACAACTTAGTTGTCGAAATACGTGTACAGAATAGTAACATTAATGTGGTAAGGGATTTTATTTACCTTTTTTTTTATTAATTCAATTAACCACAGTCTCCATTAAAATTGACCTTAACACAATGTTCAGATGATATGAAAAATATTCAAATTCGTTCTAGCAAATATGGTGGATTTACATTAAAAGTTCAAAAGATTTGCACAAATAAGAAGCAAAATATAAAAATTCAGTCCAGATTTTTCAATTCGAGCCTATAAACATAAGGACTTCATTCATTGGCCGAAAAGTTACCATAAGCCCACAAAAACTCCTCCGTTCATAACACGAGTTTACCCGATGAGAGGCAGATTCCTTCGAAACGCGTAGTAAACAGGGTGTTATTAACATTTGAATGATTCCTTTTAATGTTCATCATTCGTTGGTTGAAAATAATTTGCGTTTCGAAAGATCTAAGAGCTCTGAAACAGTCATTATTCAGTAAAAGATGGCACTTACCGTCGCAACCCAACCAATAGAACATCCCAACTGAGACTCGGTCGTCTCCGACAGCAATAGGCCTTTGAGCGGTTCAGGCCCGTCGCAGACGATATCGTCCGCATCGATTAGTAATTCATTCGGCTCACTGTGATTGAAAACGCGTCGCCCGTTCTGCAACTGCACCAGCCGCCATAGCCACGAAATGGAACAGTTACACGTCAGGGGATTCCCGCCCAATTTCAGCCATTTCAATTGGTCCAACGGATAATGGGAGACCTCTAACGTCGTCAGCTTGCAATTTCTAACGGACACGTGTGTGAGCTTCGGGTTGCCGTGGAACAGTCTAGTTGGGAGACTCTCTAAAGCTATGTTATCGTCCAGCCAGATCTCCTCTAGGTTGATATTGTCGACTAGTGCTCTAGAATCTATTTTGGTCAGTAATTCGAGTCGATCTAATTTTAGGTATTTCAAGTGGAAAAGGCCCCGAAAGGCCACTGGTGGGACGGTTCTAAAACAATTGCCGCTTAGACGTAGGTTTTTTAATTTGGATAGTTTCGTCAGGGAGATAGTGGGTACAGTCGTGAAATTGTTATCGCTCAAGTCGAGGTTCTCCAGCGAAGATAGGCCAGACAGGGCTACCGGATGCACCTTACTTATTATGTTATTATTTAATTCTAGTGTTTGTAATTCTGGAAGCGCCAATAGGTGATCTTCATCGATCGAAATCAACAAATTTTCAGATAACGACGCGATTTTCAATTTCACGCAGTGTTTTATGGCCGACTTTGGTACGTTCAGGAGTTGATTGAAGTCCAAATATAATTCGCGGAGTGAGGATTTCGCCGGCTCGAACAGATCATCTTCTAAGCTGACGATTTGATTTCCCGTTAATCGCAGAACTTCTAGAGAGTGCATCTCTCTGAAGGCATTTTTCGCCAATCTAT
The DNA here is from genome assembly GCA_031893035.1 of Dermolepida albohirtum. Lineage (NCBI taxonomy): Eukaryota > Metazoa > Arthropoda > Insecta > Coleoptera > Scarabaeidae > Dermolepida > Dermolepida albohirtum. Next base: position 207,056 of record JAVIWB010001380.1, on the reverse strand, counting down.
CGATCTTATTGAAGCTCAAGTCGAGTTCCAACAAGGCCCTCAGGCCCTTGAAAGAATCCTTGGATAACGTCTCCAATTCGTTATTGCTTAAGTTTAGGTACTTGAGATTGGACTGGAATTCGAAATTCGAGCTGCCCAACGTTTGTATTCTGTTCGAGGCGAGATCTAAGAAGACGAGGTTGACGTAGAAATTGAACGTGAGGTGAATGGTGGATATTCTGTTCTTGGACAGGTCGATGCTTCTTATTTCGGGATTGAGTTGTATGGGGACGACCTCGAGGCTCGCTTCTGCGCAAGACGTGCTCAACTCCTCATTGTTGCAATCGCAACGGGTGGGGCACAGATCCCTGGCCGCCGTGGCCAAGATCAACAGCATAAATACCAACATGGGTTAGGTAAATTCACCCCCCATGCTGAGCGCCTCGCACCCGCATGGGATCTGAAATGTGAGAAAAATGGAAAAAAATATTAAAACGTTAAAAGAGAAAAACAAGATATTATTACAACTAAGACAACCTTTGCTGCTGAAACCAAATGAAGCACTTATTTTCTTATTGTTCGCCAATGACGAAGAACAAAGCTAGCTTAAGAGACATGGCTAAATAACAATCAGGAAGCAGGTCTCAGATTTACTATAATTAAAAACTGGTTAACCACCGGCAAGAATATGCGCCGTGTTGCAATAGCAAAGAGAAGATCTTATAATAACGTGCATTAGAATGCTTTATCTGTTTTTATTTTATATTACCTTACTTGCATATGCAAGAATTACAATTTCTTTTATTAAAATTTGCAAAATCGAAAATAATATTGCCCCGTTTCTAAGTAGATCAATTTATTCTATATTCACGTAAGATATTTTACAAGAAAAACAAACCACTTTATTCATAATTTATATTAAAGGTAGATACAGTATCGACCAAAAGTTTGCAGACAAATATTAATTTTGCAAAAAATATATACTACGTTTTTGATATTGGATTATTTGCTCGTTAACTACCTTAATAGTCAATGACTCTTCTTCTTTACTCGGACAACCTACCTTTTGATATCATTGCAAGACATAGTAGTTTAATAATAATAATTAACACATAAGTAACAAATTGGCTAGACTGCTATTGAAGAGGTAGTTCTGCTAACAGCCTCGGGGTCGGTACGAATAGTTTCCACGGCATCCATAATTTTAGCAACAAGTTCAAGTTGTTCTGCATAAACCAAATTTTTCAGCTCTCTCCATAAAAAATAATCTAAGGGATTTAAGTCTAGTGACCTAGGTGGCCAAGCAACTGTTGAACCTCTTCCAATCCACAGATTCGTATAATTTTGATTAAGAAAATCTGTTACTTGTCTACTACACCTAAGAAATGTTAGGAAGTCTTACAGTGAGAGGAATGCCAACCAATAATGTTGTTAGATCATTTTCCATGGAATATTATATACATTAGTAGTATTCTACGATAACTAAACTCTTTTAGGTTATTGATTTCGTATGCTCTCCCAATATTCAGTGTTAAAGTTCGTACACTCCGCGCAACATGAATAGGACCAACTGCATATATGACATTTGTAGTTGGTATAAACATGGTAGCGCGCTGGAATTGTTATTTTCGAAAATAAGAGGGTTGATAAAAAGATGTATGTAGGTACCAAATATAATTTTTGTAAAAGTCAGTGTAAATGTACGTTACTAATGACAATAAGTAGAGTAATTAAACGCCACTTGAATACGACCAATCTACAAAATAAAAGATTCGTTTGCAATAACAAAATACTTTATTGTTCAATAATGAGTACTTTTGCCATTATTTCTTATAACCTCAAATATTCGGGATGGAATGGAATTATACAGGGTTCTCAAGTAGTCAACGGGAAGTTCCGCCCAACTTCGTTTCAGCGCCTGCTCTAGTTCGTCAGCGCAACTGAATTGGGTAGCATTGGAGTACAATTTACGCGACCACCATCCCCAAACATTTTCTATGATGTTCAGGTCGGGGGAGAGCGATGGCCAATCGAGAATCTCCATGCCTTGTTCTTGAAACCAGCGTCGAACAATGCGCGCGGTGTGAATACTGGCATTATCCTGTTGGAAAATAAATGGCCCACCTGCCATAACGTTGGAAAATTTGTCTTTCACCTGTTGCAGCAGCTGGACGTACTTTTCCGAATTCTGTCTGCCCTTCACTATTACTAAATCAACAGGTCCGTTATAGGAAACAGCTCCCCATACCATGACTGAACCAACATCGGCTCGCCTTCGTGACTGAATCACTTCATCTTTACGTAAATCGTGGAAATAATAAGAAAACCCATCCGGGCCATCTAAATTAAACTTCTTCTCGTCACTGAAAATAACAGTTTGCCATTCTCTTGTCCACCCCATTTTTGCTTGAGCAAACTGAAGACGTGCAGTGCGCTGAAATTCCCTTAAAGAAGGCCGTCGTTTAATTTTCAAACGTTTTAAATGCGGACAGGTCTTCAGTAACTTCTGTACAGTTCTTACCGATGCATTCGTTCCAACGTTATTCGCGATTTGTCTTGCCGTTAATGCCGAATTCGATGCTTCGCGTAATATGGCTCGACGTTCTCTCTTAGTTGTAACGGATGTTGTTCGCCCTTTAAAACGTTTTCCATAATTCTCGGGATCCCTAATAAAATTGTTCACAACCTGGTGTGATCGACTTATTTTCTTTGCAGTAGCCCTTGAGGAATACCCTTCTTGATGGAACGCTTTAATTTTTCCAATTTCTTCCATACTTAAGCACTTCTGTCGTCCCATCGTTGCACAATACCCTTAATTACAGATGTTTGTTTATCCGGATACACGTTGTAACTCGACACTCATCCGGTAGCTTACTATTAAATACTGGTCGTATCCAACCGGCGCGGTGCATTTTATATATATGTGGTACCTACGTCACCCAATGCATAACGTTAGGCACTATTGCGCAATAATGCGTATTATTTGCCATATCATACCATTACAAACTTGCATTGTATTTTTAGTAAATGAATTGTTTTTCAAACCACCGAAAGCTTGCAACAAGTCGGGTGGTCCTATTCATGTTGCGCGGAGTGTATATATTTTATATTTAGTCTTTCTTAGCAGTATAATAGTGTATAAGAAGGCAGAAAAGTTATTTACATTTTTGTAACAATGCGTTGACTATAATGGACAGGCGAAAAAAACCCCAGAACGGTGTTCTGTTCCTTTTCGCTACATTAGCAGAACAATGTTTACGCATTCTAAAAAAAAAAATTAATGGTTTTGGAAAAAAATGCTTTCATATTCCCCTAACAGCTTTTTACAATATGATACATAAACATTAAAAAAAACCGACGCGTTACCTATGCTCTGACAATTTTATATGGTCAATACCCACTACTCGTAGACACTACAAACCATAATTAAAACGTGCATGTGTCCTTTTTAAACATTGCTTCTTATGAACTTCAAAATTATGTTGTACCGACGTGACAGAACATATACATTTCCTGTTAAGTGTTTATTAATTTCCTCATTTTTTTGTCTTCGCTCGTTTAATATTTGCATTTATAATTAGTTGATTAGATCTGTTGTTTGTGAAGTTGGAAAAGGGATACAAATCGGAATGTATTCTGCATAAAAATGAGCTGTTTTTGTACTTACATTATGTATATGCACCGGAAATGTTAGACATACCAATTCTTTATCTTAAACGTGTCCGTATATTTTTAAAAAATACAAATATACCAGATAAGTGTTTATATGAACAAAGATTTCCAATTTTTTTCCCCTTTTTCAAATTCATCCATTTTATACTTTGTAAATGGAAAATAGAATATTTTTTAAACATATACTTAGAGTAGATTAACAAAAATAATAAGAATTAGTGAACGAAATTAGCTTTCCGATCTACAGTCACAAACTATTTTTATTTTTCGTATTTCTTAATAATGAACTGAATTGTATAATTATTTAATTTAACCGATTTCTTGCAATACTACGTTTTTCTAAATTACATTATTAAATCTTATTAATACCGTTTAATATTAATTATTGATTAGTATGTTTAGTAATTTAATCTTAAAATAAAAAATACTTATGAACAAATATCTTGTTAAAAGCGTGAAATCTACATACAAAAAAATTGTTTCCTGAATTTGATACTGCAAAAAAATATATTTAATTTAAAATTCAAATATAAAAACCGCATAAGTAAAAACTAATTAGCATTTTCTTGGTTAAGTTCATTATATATAACAAAATTTTGAATTTTACATCGGAAAATATAATTTAATAATGTTTGTGCCTTAAATATAACGAAAAAAAAATATAAATAAGGTGTGTTTAAACATAATAGAGGGCGTTTTATTGTAAACATATAAGAGATACAAAACATTTTATCAGATTGAATTAAAAAATATTTCAAATTGCATATTAAATATATTAACTTACCATGGAACAATTATAAATTCCAGGCGAATATATGCCGCAACATTTTCTAGCTTGCTTTAAGAAAGACTTTAAACATGTGGATTGTGGATCGAATATGTGATATAACTTCAAACGGAGGATTCCGCACTCGTTTAGCAGTCAATAAAATACAGCTTTGCACTATTCGCCTTGAGGACCCCACTTTCTATTTTACTCGGGTGTTCGTATAGAAAATGAAAAAAGTTTAGCGATGAATAGTATTTTGACAACGATCTATGCTATGTATGTTCTGTACAATACTGTCAAAAATAATGGCCAAAAATACCTAGGCGTTCGAATTCCCCAAAAAAGAAATAAACTATTTATTACTTTACTTCAAATTTATTCATTCTTTTTTAAATTAATTTAGGACTCCATACATGATTTTCTATTTCGTTTAATAAATATTGTAATCCATATACAGATGTTAATTATTGAAAGTATTATATATAGAACCTTTAATATTATCAAATGCAAACTGAATATCAAGATTTTACAAGTAAAAATTAAAAAATTTGATACGTCGTTTAAGTTTTCTGAATTTAAAATACGGCGATATAAGTATATTAAGTTTCGTGAGCTGTGAATAGCACATCTTTAATCATTTTAAGTGATATCGTAAGTTAAAATTTTATGCTATTCGTATGTAACAAAATAATGTACAAGTTAACAGCTACCAAAGTGCATAATTTTTTAAATTTTCATAGTTCAATATTAAGTAACTTTCCTTTGTAAACACTTGCCTATACAAAGGATATTCGTTCTTTCTACAAGTCTAAAATACAAATACACAATGCTAGAAATAATACATGTTTCATAAACGCAGGCAAAAAGTTTCAACTACATAAAACAAAACAATTTATTAAATTCTTGTATATAAAAAATATAACAAAATTTATATTACATTACTCTCTTACAAAGAATATTAATACTAGTGTACTGACAATGTGGACACTCGTATTTAGGATCTGCAATTTGGTTACCCTGAAAAACAATTACATAAAATTCTAGATGAAGTTATTAAAAATGTTCAATGTATTTATTAATACAATTATGGCACACTAATAGGTAATTGAATATTAAAATGCGTACCTTCAAACAAGTATAACAATATATATGTGCACAGCCCATATGATGCGGCAAAACAGGGAACTCATTACAATGAGCGCATTTTGTATTTGAAGTTATAATCGGTTCGACGGATACCAAAATTGGTATTTTCTTAAATGGATTTAAAGATTTTATAAAACGTTTCATTTTATAATAATTTATCAATGGCAGTACATATATTAATATTTCCTAAAAAAAACATCAAAATTATAAACAGTATTATTGGTAATTACTAAATCTCTTTTGCTTACTATAAAACTATCCCATAAAAGCTCCCTTGTCGCATATTGATTATCGTATTGCCTCTGCAAATTTTGCGAATCAATATTCGTTTGCTTCAAACACAAAAGTCTTTCTATTAGTCGAGGTTTTTCGCCGTTTCTTAAAAAAATTGAAATATTTATAAGACTACATAAATTAATTATAGCTTTTAATTTTGTCAGATTGTAAGTAGTAAATGGTTTCTTATCAAGTCTTCCTAATTTCTCCATTAAATACTCCATAAACAATTCTAATAATAATACTACTTTTTTTAATGCATTAATATTTTCATATTTAATGGATAATAACTTCTGACCAAATGTACTATCACATTTCCAAATTGAATATCCAAGAATTACAGTTTTTATTAATATAATCAGTTCATCATTATATAATGCTGAATATCCTGGCTTCAAAATAAAATACTTCAGATTTTTGTCTTTGAAAATTATGAAGACATTACCTGCAAATATTTAGTACAATTTTTCATTTGCTCTAAAAATATTTTCATTATTTCATTATCAAAATATATGGCGTTCATTTGTACAACACGAAGTAAAGGGCTTTTTTTCATTTTGCTTATTTTTCACCGTTTAGATCGTATAAATATAAAAATTCAAAATTCTAAGGTTTTAACGTAACCTCATTTTTTTTTTGCTTAAAGAATTTATCTCTGACCTATGGTACTGTTTAAATATTTAAAACAGTTCTAATCCACTCCAGTAATTTATTGATCGCATGATAAAAACTAAATTGTTAGACGAAGTGTCTACAAATTATTGAAACGAATTTTCTGAATACGAATTACTTAATATCGTAAATGAAAACACCATCATATATGTCACACTATTATCAACAAATGAAAAAATATATTTTTGTTTTTAAACATGTTCCGCCATCTACACGCGAAAGTTAAAAATACTGATTAAAGTAAACCGTTCGAAATTACTTTACATGTGTCAAGTTTATTAAAATTGTATTTATTTTCGCTACTTCTAAAATGAAAATACCACTGGTAAAATATGTCGTCTATAAATAGGTGCTTCAATAAAATCAAAATGTATTGTTTTTCATTTAGTGTGTTCGATACCGATGACCGCCATCTACACATGAGAGGAAAAAGATCATTCACATTCTTATTAAGGTAAACTCTTCTAAATCCGTTAATTATCTCTATTATTTTCGCATATGCTTACAAGTTCATTAAATTTTTGTTAAAACAATGAACATTTATTATCGATTCTTCTAAAATTAAAGTCGCAGAGGACAAAATATGTTTCACTCCATTGTTGATGTGTCTAATATTAAAAGCAGTGGTATTTTTTAACAAAAATGAGGATAATTGTCAAAAGTATAATCTAATGGTCAAGCTTACAAAATTAACAATAATTTGACTTACGTTATTGGTGTCGTACCTGTACGTTTATTTTTATTGTGTATTTAATTATATATAGAACAGTGATCCTTATGTATGCGCAATTTTTCTAACGCAATCCCGAATTTTTTTTCTTTGTTATGGTCTCCGGATGGTTCGTAAAACACAAAGTGGTAAATCTCCAAAAAAATCGAGGAAAAGTGATCCGGATAATTCCAACAAACATTTGATGTTCGGTTCGTACACGCCGGAGACGTCAGTGCACAAGAGAAATTTATGTATCGTATCATTTCCAATAATATTTTTATTTAATATTTTACGTTCTTTGTTGTACCAGTTTTTTTTGATTTTACGTTTTATTTATTGTAGTTCCTCTAACTATTTTATAAAATATCATAAAAGTGAGTGTGAAAATGCTGTAGCGGCAACAGGAGAACAGAGTGTTATTCTAGAAGAGATTGAAATGTCACAGGGACACAAAAACTCTGGACCGGGCCCTGGAGATCCCCTCCTGGCCAAGCAAAAGCACCATCACCGAAGAGCATTTGAATATATTTCAAAAGCATTAAAAATCGATGAAGAAAACGAAGGTAGATAACTTGTAAACTGAAGTCGTAATATATGATAATAATTTGTATTTTTAGGTCAGAAAGATTTGGCGATTGAATTGTACAGAAAAGGCATAACAGAATTAGAGCTTGGCATCGCCGTCCAGTGTTGGGGCGGGCGTGGGGAAGTATGGGAAAGAGCCCAAAGACTTCACGAGAAAATGAAAAGTAATTTAGCCATGGCGAAAGATCGTCTACAATTCTTAGGTACAGAGAACTATGTGCAATTGCCAAATATTTGTTGAGGTTAGATATTTAAAAAGATTTTTTTCCCAAAAGTCTAAATATTTCAATTGCACATTAGTAATGTTCAAGAAAAATTAAATTTTTTTAACTTTCTTGCATTGAATATTTATTGCATGTTTTTTTTATATTTTTGTATCGTCTCGATATTTTTCTGGATCGCAAAATACCACGATGCATGATTTTTGTTTAATTTTTTCCATCATTAATGACTTTCTCAATTCGCACATAGGCGTTTGAGCACCTGGATAATACACAAATCAACATAAATTAGTAATGTAATGGAATGACAGCCATAATATAAACAAATCAAATTTCTAATTTTTACAAGTGTCTTGTTTAAATTTATTTTATTAAAATTGGTATCGGTTTTAGATTTCACTACTGCAAACTAATTATAATGCATCATGTCATGTCTGTACATCAGCATTAAAAAGAGCTTCATTTGAAAGTATCCTATCAAAAATTGTTGCAGTTCATTTTAATATAATCATGTAATTAGTCAAAGAAAGGCAAAAAACTCTTTACCACATCAATGTTCGTACTCTGTGTACATATTATGTGCTTCTGGGTTTCCGGGCTGGAACCGCGTCACTAGTATATCTGCCGACGTTTCGTACCCATTTGTATGGGACATCTTCAGGGCTGAACTACTGCACTGAAACTGTATATATTTTGACAACTAAGTTATCATCAGTCGACCATCAATCACAGTGCCTTAATACCTATGAAAGCAAAAGGTAACCTAGGGGTTTCTTGCCTTTTTTTGATTAATTCAATCAACCACAGTCTTCAACAAAATTGGGCTTCGAATCTTTCTCCTAGAACATTTTTTTTAGTAATGCTCGATGATGAAAGTAGAGAAACTGAATTAGTTGATCGGTAAGGTCCTTTTCTTTGACATGAAATATTAACATTTTTGTTTTTGAACTGATTTTATCGTTTTGTATTTTTTCTTTTGTCATTTTTTCATTTTATAGAGAACATTCACAATATCGAACGTATGGATATTCAGAATGAAAATAAACACGCTAGCTTGCCGAAAATTAGTTACACTAGTTTTATCCCCACACCCAAATCTAGCCAACCAACAGGTATTTTATAATTTTTTTAATTTATTAATTAGATTTGCATGTGCACACTATGTATGTACGCCGTATAATTTAGAATTTTTGAAAGTAACGACGAATTTTGTAGACATTAATTTATCCATTAAATTGAGTATCAAATTGGTTCTGGACGTAAAACTGTGGATCGCTAGCGTAAACAATAAATCACACACAAATAGCAGTAACGCGTATCTAACCTCTCTCAAGAAAATCCGTATATAAATTTCAATGAGGCCGTGGCGATCATGTAGACTTTAGAACCTTTAAGGACGTTAAAATTGCTTTCTCGGGTATCGTGCCGGGTGCCACGGTATCGCGCCAATTACTAGAGTGTTGTGCCGTGTGCTAAGATATTGCGCCGTGTGTTATTTTGATTCACAAAGGAACTTCTTTCAGTTCGCAGACGTCACAATCGTCCTCGGTTGCTTGAGAAGGGTTACTTGAATGTCGTCTAGGTGTCGAAACGAAAGAGATTCCTTCGTGAACAAATATAATACGCATGAACGCGTAACGACACGTATTTTATTTGATGAAGGCGTGAACATAATCTATTGGGTTGGCAACTAAGTACTTTCGGTTTTTACTGATAGAGAGCGTTGCTTTATTTTTTGTATAACGTATGTTTGTGCTGTACTTTACCGTTTGTCGCGTGATACTAGTCACATTGACGTAACTTCAGAAGCAAGTAGTGCGTGATTTTTATTAAAGCTATTAGTTGTGGGTTAATTTTAAATGGAGTGCAGAAACGAACATTTTCGACATATTTTACTATTTTATTTCCGCAAAGGAAAGAAAGCTGCTGCGGCTCACAAAAAGACATGTGAAGTTTATGGTGCTAATTGCTTAACAGAGCGCACGTGTCAGAGTTGGTATAAAAAATTCCGTTCTGGAGATTTCTCCCTCAAAGATGAGCAACGTTCTGGTCGGCCTACTGAAGTTGATGATGACCAAATCAAAGTCATAATTGAAGAGGATCGTCATATAACTGTTCGTGAGATTGCGGAGAGGCTACATGTATCGCACACAACAATTGAAAAACATTTAAAATGTCTTGGGCTAGTTAAGAAGCTTGATATTTGGGTACCTCACGATTTCAAAGAAATTCATTTAACACAAACTATCAACTTTTGCGATATGCACCTTAGACGAAATGAAACCGACCCTTTCTTAAAAAGAATCATCACTGGTGATTAAAAATAGGTCCTGTACAGTAACATAGTTCGAAAACGATCATGGAGCAAACACGATAAACCAGCTCAAACCACATCGAAAGCTGAATTGCATCCAAAAAAGATTATGCTGTCAGTTTGGTGGGATTATAAAGGTATTGTGTTTTTTGAGCTGCTTCAAAGGAACCAAACGATCAATTCTGATGTTTACTGTCAACAATTAATAAAACTGGATGAAGCAATCAACGGTCAGAATTGTCAAATCGGAAAGGTGTAGTTTTTCACCAAGATAATGCAAGGCCTCATACATCTTTGGCAACTCGTGGGAAACTATTGGAGCTTGGCTGGGTAGTGATGCCACATCCTCCATACAGTCCTGATCTAGCACCATCTGATTACCATTTATTTCGAAGTTTGCAGAATTCTTTGAATGGTAAAACTTGCACAAATGACGATGACCCTCACTTGCACCTGGTTCACTTTTTTGCTGATAAGGACCAGAAATTTTATGAGCGCGGAATCATGCAGCTGAAAGAGAGATGGCAAAAGGTCATTGAGCAAAATGGAAAATATATAATTAATTAAAAACTATTCTTTATTAAAAAAAAAGTGTTTTATTTGATACTACAAAACCGAAAGTACTTAGTTGCCAACCCAATAGTTGTAGCAGCAGCGCATTTTAATAATAATGTAAAGGGTGGGTTTGCATTCCTCTGCACACTCATTCGAAACGGCTTCTTATTTTGCGTCTTAGCTTCAGGCAAAAAGTTAACGGTGGCAGCGAAGAGACCGGCCAACGCTACCCTCTCCAAGAGCCAAACCTTGCCGAGATCAATGGGATCGCGCACCACCCCCGTTCAACCCGTACGTCCATTTAATAAGTTATCCTCAACACCTCCGGCCATGAAAAAACAGTTGTCCGTTCCAGGAAGTAATTCGCCCTCCAGAAAAGTAGCGACCAGCGGTAAATTAAACGTCGCATTTCAAAATCCAAAATGTTTTTCGTAACTTTTTTCGTAGGTCAAAGACCGCCCAACAGTACGAGTAGGAAATCGCCCACTTTGCGAGGTGTCGATCCGAAACTCGCGCAGAGTATACTGGACGAGATAGTGGAGGGTGGCCAGGCAATTCAGTGGGATGATATCGTTGGTCAAGAAACGGCGAAGCAAGCACTGCAGGAGATGGTCATTTTACCGTCGCTAAGGCCAGAACTTTTCACTGGTCTGCGGACGCCGGCGAGGGGATTACTCTTATTCGGGCCACCGGGAAACGGAAAGACACTTTTAGCTCGCGCAGTGGCCACGGAATGTCAAGTGAGTTTACTATCTATGAAGAAAATAAGTATAAAACGAAAAACTCTTTACAACAATGTTCATACTCAGTGTCGGACTTGGATCAGCGGTAAAGCTCGCACAGAAAAAGTTTCGCTGCGTGTTTGGTGTTGACGGAATGAGAACCTAGTTTTCGAAACACGTATACAGGGTATGAACGTTGATGTGGTAAGGGGTTTTTGCTTTTTTTGTAAGACTAATAGCCAGCACCGTATAATTATACTCTTGCAGGCGACATTTTTTTCGATAAGCGCGGCCAGTTTGACGTCGAAATACTTAGGAGAAGGCGAGAAGTTGGTGAGGGCATTGTTCGCCATCGCTAGAGAACTTCAACCGAGTATAATATTCATAGACGAAGTCGACTCACTACTGTCAGAACGGTCTAATAATGAACACGAGGCCAGTCGGAGATTGAAGACGGAATTTTTGGTGGAATTCGACGGCTTACCTAGTAATCCAGAAAACGAGAAGGTGAGTTTGATCTATTAACTATTATTAGCAGTGTCAGTGATGAATTAAAAACATGTACAATGTGTTCAATTAAGATTGAGACGGATTATGCAACCAAGTATACAACAACAAAGATTACAGTTGGTATGAAATATCCTTGTAACTAGATCGTGACAGATCTCTCTTTATAACCCTACTAAATTGTTTGACATTTTGCCTTATTTGATTTGTAATTACGTGTTATCAATTATCAGTAATTTTCAGAAGTATTGGTAAATTTTTGGTGGTTAGAGCGGTAAGTTGAATTTAATTTCATATTAAGTGTGTTGGATAAGTTTTTTAAAACTATAGATTTCTAGGGTCTAGGGAATTTTGAATGTAAGGCTACCAATAGTGTATGTTTGGTTGCATAAGGTTCCATCTCAATCATTAATGAACTCACTGTACAACGTGGATTAGGTTTTTTTCTTTTCCTAAATTACATTTTATTTTCTCATTTTCCGTTTTCAATTTAATATTCATGTAACTGCCTTCTAAAAATTTCCAAATTTCTGTTCTCTTCTTTACTGATAATGTATTGATAAAAAAAATTCGAAACTACGTCGTGGATCATTAATTTCTTTTTGCAAAATTCTGATTTAACACTCACGGCAAGAACTACGATTCAGTCATGGCTCTTTCTATACATAGTTTAAACGTAGGGGTGTTTCAAAAACTAAATTCTATTCTTCCTCAATTAAAAATGACCATCACCAATTCATCTACTCCCTACATCTGACCTACAGGTGATCGTGATGGCTGCGACCAACAGACCACAAGAACTGGACGAGGCGGCTTTACGAAGATTCCCGAAACGAGTTTACGTAACCCTTCCCGATTTGGAGACTAGAATGGAATTGTTGCGGAAACTATTGGCCAAGCAAGGATGCGAGTTCACCTCGTCCGAATTGAAACGCTTGGCGGCGCTGACCGAAGGATATTCGGGCAGCGATTTAACTGCGCTAGCGAAAGATGCCGCCTTAGGACCTATAAGAGGTAATCATTGTTTACTTACTTAATCCTAAATCTTTCTACTGAAAAGTGTAAGACCGAATATTTAACTAATTCAACCTTTCACATTTACAGTCTGACAATGATTGTTATTTTTAAAAGTCTTTAACATCTAACGTTTAATATTTCTTCGTCCGTTACGGAGTGCTAAGTTATTTAAGAGTGTGTAGTATTTTAAATAATATTGAATCGTTTTATAGAGCTGCAACCAGAGCAGGTGAAACACATGGATCCGGGCGCCGTGAGGAGCATAACAGTGAACGATTTTTTGGACTCGCTGAAGAGGATAAGGCGTAGCGTCTCTCCGCAAAGTCTGGTGGCTTACGAAAAGTGGTCGCTTCAGTACGGGGACGTGTCGTTATAAAAGATGTTACGAAATATAAATAATGATAGTAGCGATGGTAATGATATTTTTTAACGATGATAACCAGGCATTCCTTTAAATTTTTTTCAGTATACTCACTCCTCACTCCTTCCTATTCTTACTCAAATGAATTATCTAATAACATTGTGATTTTTTCTTAATATTAACTACATTTAAGACGTTTTTACGGAATATAAAGGTTGTGCTTGTGTGTGCGAGAGTGTGTTTGAATGGCATATGCACTCACTCGTGTACTGGAATGATTGTTGTTCAGATTTGTTGGTTTTTTCAAAATTTGTTTCGGATCCTATTATGTAATAATAAAAATGTTGTATATTTTAGTGCATTAATATATTTAAAAGCCGTACTATTTTTATCATAAGTTTTTCTCTTCACAAATTACTGAAATAATTATGTACATTATATTTTGCGATGAACATTCGGGTTGTTTGAGGAAGAATACTTTATTAAGAATATTAAGGGGATATTCATTTGTTGATATTTGAAGAGATTCAAGGGACATCTATTTGTAACATAATCTTTATTTTAACAGGCGTTGCAGGTTATAACGAATAAAATGTGAAGATTTAATCACTAAAGGTTAATATATAACCCCTTTCCTTAGCGATTAAGTTAACCAACCACAGGCTCCATCAAAATCACCAAAACGTGAAGAAATCGATAACAAATGTGTGATCGAATATTTCTGATCAGTTTTGTGAACAAACTTGCAGCAGTGCTGTGTTTTTGTTAAATTTTGCAGAAGACAGAGCAAAATATAAACTTTTCTATTGAATTCGAACCTGTCGTAAAGTCTGTTTCGAAATAATTTTAGAATGAAATTACAATAAATCCAGATACGCTCGAAATATTTTTGTGTCCTTTTCGCAAGGAATGTGTTTTTCTATTGGGTTAAAATTATGAATGAAAAGTACTTCTATTTTTGTAACAGGGCAATTTATTGAAAAAAATTGTTTTTGTAGCTGTGCTCCATATAGAATAATGTTTTCGACATTTTTGTGACGGTGTAAATAGACTTAAGATTGAACACACACTTTTACAATGTAACACGAAAGGTAATTCTCTTTAACCCTAGAATGGTAAACATAGTTTTTAGCTCCTTAATGGTAAACTTCGCTTGTGAGGCGACTTTTATAAAAAAATGCATATATTACTTACAACAAAAATTTAATAAAAGAAAAAGAAAACATATTTATTCAATGTTTACTAACAAAAATAAATAAAAAGCAGTTCATTTTATAAATATCTTAAAAATATACCAGACTTATTTTTCGATCACATATTTTAATCACTAGTATAAAGAGATCGTTTACAAAAAAATAAAAAAAGAAAAAAAAATCCATTCGAGGTGAAAAATAACTATGGTATATTATAGACCTTAGATCTAGTTAACAGTTTAAAAAATAATATAAAGCTTCCAAGTGAAAAAAAAATGTGCGCACCACAATTAATTTTGTAGTTTTACAAACTATTTTTTCGAGTCACATTGCCAACAGTTTGGTGATCTATGCTCTAAGCAGTATGTTTTGTTGTGGCATGTGATATAGTGATATTCTTAACTTTATACTTGGTAGCTGCTTGGTCAATGAATTCATTTGTGCGAAAAAGTACTTCATTCATCAATTCTGAAGTAAAAAAACAGTTCGAAACACTTTATGGGATCTACAATGCCCTCCTTTTGGCCCCGACATAATATGGACTATGTTTTTCGAAGGAGTTCTGCTCGGTACTCTTTTTGATGAAAACGATGCGGTAGACCAAATATATTTGTTCTTACCTCTCATAATCAATTCCGATGGTGTAATAAGCCATTTTTCACAAGCCGGTTGTACTTCAATTTGCGATGTGGCTACATCTTCCTGGACATGAGTCGATGTAAATTGTACATCACTTTGATTAGATACATCAATATTCTGCATGGCATCGTCCAAATCAGCGACATAGGTAGGGTCGGCCTCACTATCACCTGAATCAAAATCAACTTCTAAATCATCGTCATGTTCACTACCATTTTGCGATATCTCGTCCAGCCAATTTAGTATCTGCGCTCCAGAAGCAGGTAGGGTCGGCCTCACTATCACCTGAATCAAAATCAACTTCTAAATCATCGTCATGTTCACTACCATTTTGCGATATCTCGTCCAGCCAATTTAGTATCTGCGCTCCAGAAGCAGTCATCATAAAGAACTATAAAGATTATATGCACATTCTAACTTTTAGCAAAAAAAAACAAAAACCACACAAACTATTATGTGCAAAAAATTACCTTTATTCGTAAACTTCGCCTCGCAGGCGACTCACGTATGTATTATTCAGCAACGCAGCGGAGCAAAACAAAGCACGTGTGTGTGCGCAAGCTCGTACAACACTCAACCGAGTTTTCACGAGCGCACGTTTAGATAGGAGCAAGCGATCAGAAAATATCATTAAAAAAAATATTGCTTCGTCTCACAGGCGATGTTTACCATTCTAGGGTTAAGATGTGGGAAATTTTCAAAGTAAATTGTCAAGTGGATCCGAAGAAGTCAGAGAATGATTTTGTCATTGTTCTGTTAGATGAACGCTATATATAAGGTACATGAACCGTAATATTTTATTGGAATCGGAATTTTTATGTTTATGTCACGATATACTGTACATAATTAGAACTTTCACAGGCTTCTGTGTGTGTGCGCGTCGGATCAAAAATGTTTTGTTTTGTTATCGAGCGTAAGTTAGCTCGGCGTTTTTGTTGTTTTTATTGAAAACTTTAAGACAGATGTATAATTGAAGAGGTACTTGTGAATTTTACAACACGTATACTAAACCAAAAAGCTTTGTTATAATACGTACTAAGTAACTTAAGATAATGAACTGTATATACATAGATATAATATTTTCATAGTGTTATAGTAACTTATTGATTGGCTAATACAGATTAAAGAGCATACACTTGAGAGGTGGTCTTTTTCTTGCACGCACAACAAACGCATAGACATGTGTTCTCGGATATAGGTGTATTTTGACTGTCAATTTGCTATCTTCGTTTATGAATAACTGCTGAAGATACACAATTGATTAAATTAGCAAAGTTGCTCATTCAAGGAGTATTTGATAACATTTTTAGATTTGCAATTTGTTGGTAATTTTAGTCAACAAACTTTTAGTTAAATATAATGTTCTTTTTATACAAAAATCTGTAGTAATACAGTACTGTGCATTCGAATTGGAACCACTGCATAAAAATAAGTTTTTAAGGGGGGAAAAAAAATTTATGAACTATAGAAAATTTAGAGACTTCATTTGCAAAACTATTTATTATTGTTTCGTACATAAATTATAATCAATATTTTGTTAACCCACCCTTAGCCTGGATCACAGCAATAATCTCATCTAAACTTCGGCGGTAGTTATCCACGGTTTCTTCTGGGTTTTCGGATTCTGACACTGCTGCTCACTTGCCGACGTTGCGTCTGTTTTTGCAAGGGATTGTGCTTTGGCATTCCCACGAAAGGAGATTGGTTCACCAAGCCACTGTTCGCATTCGACGAAATTGGAAGATATGCTCGCATATCACACCGGACCACCAGTGACAGTTAAAACTGTTACCGCAGGAGCCGTAAGCCCACCGAAGACTGCGGTTTCGACTATTTGAGGTGGATTCGCGAGGGCAGTGGTTAAAAGCCCGCATGAGCTCCAGAAGTGTTTTTTCCTCGCCGAGTGAGTAGAAATATCTGCTCGGGTTCTGACCTGCATAGCCAGTAGTGATTTAGATACTCCACCTACAAGGCGTCAATGCTTACTGTAAAACCTGAAGCACAGAGATAACTCGATTCGTTTCATGCAAACGGGCGCGCTGATTGAGCGTATCGCAATCCCACTGTCATTGGTAGCCGTGGTGAGTGTGTTCTCACGGCTTGGTGTCAATCACATAAGGTGTCAACAGAAGACTCTTGCGAAGCATGTCCTCAGGGCCGCTATCGATCTTCTTGTTGCTGCCTTGAAACTTAAACATAATACTGAAAAATCTCAAAAATTGGACAACGAATGACTGACCCTAAACAGGTAAAATTTCGGGTCTCTATTTGCATAAAATGTCATCATCTGCTAGGACGGAATGTTTTATAAACAGAAGTGTGAATATTGTATACCTGCTGTAAATAATAAAATTCTCAGTAAATAATTATGAAATGTGACCTTTACTCGATGAAAATCTTTAACAAAATTAGACACAGATACTCAGCCGTGTGATTTTGACAAAATATCTTTCTTGAAAAGTAGTAACAATTGTTTTGCCTCCTTCAGACTAGAATGTAAATCTGATACAAACGGAATATATTCTAGTCAACTAAACTATTTTCCTGGTCGGGGTGATATACAACTACAATGAAATAAGCTTAACAGTGGAGAATTATTCAAATATACTTGGTCATTTAATAAATTATTACATTTTTATACTTGTTTATTTCTATAGTTTCAAGTAATGATAATTTTACACCTTTATTTTTCAAACGTAGAGTGGTGAATTCTACATTAAAAGAATGATTACAAGTATTTAAATGTACTGCGCAGTTGGGATCATTTGTGTTACGATAAAAACTTCTTTTGTGTTCTGATATCCTTGTGTCCATTGATCTTCCAGTTTGTCCGATACATATCTTAGAGAAATCACCACGAGAAAACTTATAAGACTCTCGATTTAGTGGATTTATTTACTTATTTTGTTTTTGTTACTTTTAATAAATTTTCTTAGCGTATTTTTAGTTTGAAAAACAATATCTGCATCATGTTTTTTAACTTATTTGTTTGTTTAGATTGTGGGCCTATGTTACTTTACAGATTATACTTGATTGGTTTTTGTGTAGTCGGATATATCATTCGTAAGGCTTTTTTATGTTGTTTTTGTAGCAAGCTATCAACTAAATCCCTCTTATAACCGTTAGTAAGCGCAATTTATTTTATTATATTTAATTCTTTCTGAAAATTGCATGTAGTAAGGGGAATGGTTAACAACTTACGTATCACACTGTTGTTCGCTGCTATTTTTTGATTAAACGGATGGCAAGAAGAATTATGTATGGTAGTATCGGTGAAGTCACAATGCTGTTGAAACAATTGTTACTATTTTTTAAAAACGATATTTTGCGTAAATCACACAACTGACTTTTCATGTTTAATTTTCTTAGTAAATATCCTAATAATAAATACTATCGTGGTCTGAATTTGATTATGGTATTGTAGAAAATGCAAAAATATGTTGATACGAATAATATAAGTATTTACAACTACTGCTACTTTTAATTCTACTCAGTATTTTAGAATAAAAATACCACACAGAACCTAAGTCAAAGACATTTTTGAAATAACATTGGCTAACAGTAAAACAACTTAAACTGCTTTCATTTAATATAATTTATTTCATGCACTTTGCAATTGACAAACGGATACATCATATCAGTAGTTCTTATGTATACGGTATTTACTTGTCTTGGGCAGGGAACCATGCTTGGCAGGCTTCGCTGGCGATTTCGCACAAAGATGAGAGGGCTTTGCCGGCTCCGCTGTCGTAATCTGAAAATGCGAAATACTTAAGTGAAAACTTATGCTTTCATTTTCACTATTCGAGAAAGTGAGTGTTGAAATGATTTAATTACTTTTTCGTAGCATTTTTAGCAGAACATTCGCCGATTTTACCCCAAAATTCAATATTAACAGGCTTCTCTAGATTTCGAACGCCTGGTTTTATGTTAAAGTCTACAATAACTAACCAATAATTGGATTTTTAACGTTTACACGGATACAAATTCAAAATTATTCAGTTTATTTCTTTTAAAATAAAAAAAGGTAACATATATTGCTAAATCAGAAGCCTGGCTACAATAAAAATGTGCTCATCGAATCCACTACTTGCATTAACTTAAATGTGGAAAGTTTTATTAATATCTAGATAGCCATATCGAAGATGTAAACCCTGTATAGTAATGGATGTATGGTAACTAACAAATGAGCACCTTAAATATGCATCAAGTCAATAAAGAGCTTTTTTTTATTTAGCGAAAAGGCGTGGATATATGTGTTTTTTTTTGCTATCATTACTAATTGCTCACCAATAGATGTGGCTCCTCTTTTACCGAAGATGGATCCATTGAATGGGGGTTTTCTGTAGGTGCCTTCTGCAGAATGCAACGAACTAATAACTACCATGATGATGGCGAAGAAGGTGAAGAATCTTGCAGCCGTGGAAATCATGATTATCTGGTAAAAATAAAAAAGAGGTAAAAGTATTGAGATAACAAAAACATTGACATCAAACAATTCGGAGGACTGTCGGAGCCGATTTGTGTTAAAAGTTTCTATTGAAAAGAACTAGATTTGCTAAAAAAGAATTTAAAACATTCGAGAAATTATATAAATTCTATGTATATCATATTATAGTACATTTTCAATATATACACATAACTATATAAGAAATAAGTCAGACTACTTACTGTGTACGTGATCTTGTACTTGGTCAGATGTTGGTGATGCAAGTGCAACTGTGCCACAGGATAGTTTTTCCGCTCTTTATATACGATCAAACACGTTGAAAGCGTTCGACGAAAGAAAGGGACGAAATCTGATGGCGAGTCTCCAATCGAATTATCCTTCCATTTTACCGAACTTATTACACGCCAGCCGTAATTTTATCATAATACTCTCCGGAATAAACGCGGTTTGATCGCAAGTGTCTCCACCAATTATTGGCACATATGTATGCGTATTCGTGGTGTATACGCGTTCCCCTACCCACACTAATTATATTATTTTTCCCGCGAATACTACGCAGAGAAAATCAGAAGAGATACAAGATGAGATTACGTTTTTTTTTCCTTCATTTATACCGTGTCTATAAAAAAACGCACCGATGGCTAAGGTATGATCGTGGGGTTTCTCTGAATTCATATTCATAGATGGTTAAGATTGCTTAAATGTTGAACATATTCTGTGATAAATTATGTTAGTGTTGTTATCGTTAAAGAAACAGAACTAACATTGATAATTAGGCGGTTACTCCTTAGGCTGTTATGAGATTATTTTTGTCGTCGGATGACTCGCATAGATTTTATTTCGAAGATACAGGGCTATAAAAGTTTGAATTACCAATTTTAGGCTTATATGCGTTCCCCTATCCACCTTAATTATATTATTTTGCTCGTGAACTACTTATACCTCGTCTATAAAAAAGGCAACGATGGCCAAGGTACCTGTTTCTCCACTATTCATGGATGGTTGAGAATGCTTAAGCGTTAAATATGTTTTATCATCAATTACGTTGGATTTTATTAGTGTTGTTGTCTTTAAAGAAACAGAAGTATAGAGTAATTAGCAGTTCACACACTAGGGTTAATATAACCCCTTTCCACAATAATTTTCGTGTTCCGTATACATATTTCGACACTGATTAATTATCTGCTGATGATTGCAACTTAATTGTCGAAATACATATACAGAATAAGAAAATTATTGTAGAAAGAGATTATATTAACCTTAATTGATTAATTTAATCAATCAGTGTCTATTAAAATTTACCCTAAAGTAATTAGGTTATTCCTCGGGCTATTTTAAGATTTTTTTGTCCGGATGCAGAGGGATATAAGTTACTTTATTACTTACTATCGCATTACTTAATTTACAAAAACAACTGGAAATTACTACCACCAGTTAGGATGCATGCATCCATCTCGATTTCCGATAGAGAGAGATCGCAAGTGCTAATGTTATGTTTTAGTTAACAATGGTTCGACGAACATTCTTACCACAGCACTATTTAAAATTTATTCTCATTCTTTTTACCCTTCCGCTTCAATTCATCACTATTGAACAGTTTCCATGACGGCAAATAATATCGTTTTTTTTAGATATAAATGTTAAAAACGAATTTCTGAACATTTCTTGTATTCAGTGGGCCCAATGCAGTACGCAATAGTTTTACTTTGCGTGCATTTTTATCACCCTGCCTTGAAATAGATAAAGGAAGAACTGCTTGAATATATATCTTATAATATAGCAATAATAATTATTATTAATTATAATTTAAAAATGTATTGCTGTAGCTTATATTTTGTGAATACAACACTGAAAAAAAATTTAATTTAGGGCAATTTATTTTCTTTATAACGGAAAACAAAAGGTCTGTACTTTTTTTTTTGACAATATACTTCAGCTGTACAATATAATCGACGTCTTGTATTATTTCTAGTTTTAAGTTAATATACAAAGTGTTACCAAATTTATGAACGGTAGGTACTCTTATGTATAGCAAGTGTAGTGAAAAGGAGTACTGTGATAAAACAATCTAAAATCTCACGCTAAAATGTATTCGCAAGATTTCAGAATAATTTTCCATTCACAAGTATTCATCGTAGCATAAATGCACATAGTAAACACATTTTTTCATATTATTTAGTTCACATTATTCTTTAAATTAAAATGGTTAATGTATTTGAGGAGTTTTAATTCAATTCTGGAGAAATTAGGCAAAAATACACATGTAAGTATTTATTTTAAACAATTTATTTACAATTGCATACTATAATGGTGCTAACAAACTATTTCAGTGCAGTGACATCTTCAGAATCCATCACTACCTGTTTTACCACATCCAGTGGAAGCGAGCCCCGTATTTCGCCGGGGGTTTTTCGATATCCTCCGGCAAATAAGGCGTGGCATCTGGATAGACGGTGGGTCCTTCGACTGGTAGTTTAGGTCGGTCTGTCTTGTGCACCTGTACACGGGCGTACTGATCAAACGGCGGCCTTTCCATGTTCAGCTTATCGCGCATGCATTTGTCGAAGACACCTTGAGTTTTACGACATCTGTGTGTTATAAAGAAAAATATAAATTTTGAGCAAAGTCGACAGGAGAGCATATTCCTAATCTCAGATTTCACCACTTTCAGTTGCATTAATAGTGATATTGAATTAAATTTGAAAACTGCAATTGCCATTAAAATATTACATATCAACAGTGGATGTTGATAACAGGTTTAAATAGTATTCATTAATTTTGAATGCAATTTTATTTTGTTTATATGAAGCTTGAATAAATTCTCAAAGTATTATATAGAAAATATAGACACTATTAGACGGTCAGTACTCAAATAAATCATTACGTCTTCTGTCTATTTTTCTTTTCACTATGAACAGTTTCGTCTAACTTTATTTGCATTTAAACAGTTAATATAAATGAAATCTAATGTTTATAGTAAAGCTTGTAAGTAATTATTTTCTATTTCACAATTACTTATTAATTAATAATACTTACGGCAAAAATGACTGAAAACTGCTAGATTTATCAATGCAACTGACATACTGTGTAAATTCGCTGGCACAGTTTCTCTTTACTTGCTTAAAGAAGTTCATCGCACAATTGGTAACAGCTTTTCCTTCTTGTATACATTTCCTAGGATCTCCAAATTCGTTTCTACATAACATAAATTCCTAAAAAAAAGGGTACACAATTTTAGAAAAAGTAATTTAGCTGGTTAGATAATTAACCTCCAACATACATTATTTTCGTGCAAACAAGCGTTTCCTAAATGGTGCGCTCCCGCTTTTAAAACAGGTCCGGATAAATTTATCTCGGGCACTGTTAATTCTTCTTCCGTGGGTAAATATGTATCATCTGTTATGCCCATTTTTAATATAAGAAAGAGTAAATAAAATTACGTGTAGAGTGCTAAATTTGTGGTTGTCAATCTCTTGTCAAAAGTGTTTTTCGCTATCTACATTATAATTACTTCTATTTTATTTAATGAGCGAATACGTCTATAAAAAAGAGCTTCCAATATCATTAATCCTGCTAATAACTCTTAAATTCTAATGATATATTTATGCATTATATTTAATCGCTAAATAATGTCATTAAAACATATGTTTATACATAACTAATATTTAAAAATTCTCTATTATTTCTGCAAATATATAAATTGTTGGAAACTCTGTCCACAAATAAATCTAAATACATACGTTTAACTAGATAAACAAACTGCAATAGATGCATTTAAATAAATTAAGTCTTGAATTTCATCATGAAATATGTTTGTTTGTAGTCATTTCTCAATTACATTCTAAATATATTAAATGATGTTTTCACAGATAAAGTTAAAAATGTGATGATAGTTTTAAAACTAATTCGTGAATAATTTTATTTGTTTAAATTTTTAATAAATAATATTTAAAAAAATTCTTAACGTTATTGCGCCATCTATTACCCAGAAGCTCAATTTTATATGTAAGAATAACTACAGGAAAACCACATAATATAAGCTTTTCTTTTCATGTAGATTGGTGTACATTTATTCATTAGTTGGGGGAAAATGAGGTACCACGTGATTAAATTTATCCAATTATTTGACAGTTGTAAATCACGGATACTTATAATATTTTGGATGTGTTTTTAACCCTAATAACGTTATAATTTGTAGCATTAGTTTTAAGTAATACAAGCTTTTTTATCATATTACCTACATGATTTCATTTTCATTTCGCGTCTACAACATATTCAATAATCGTATAAGTAACATAAGAAGGAGGTTTGGCCGTTTTTCTTAAGGAGCCGAATGGACTGGTCTTAAGTTAGTTTTGACGCCGTGGCTATTCATGTTTTTACAATTAATTACCGCGTATTGTTCGAATTACATTCCCTATCTGAGGCGTTAAATTTGAAAAAAAAAACATGGTAAGTGCTTGCGGAATTGTTTTTTCATGGCATCTGTATTTACGATGCCATTTATTTAAGTACTTTGTCAATTATTAGGTTAGTGTGCATTGATGTGTTGGTTTTGTTACTTAATGTGTTTAATTCTATTGTTTTAGGAAGCTAAATTAAAACCAGAAAAGTCCCGAGATAATGAAGCAGAGGTGAGTTTTATCATTCCCAAATATTAAATGTGGAAGTATCCATTTAAAACTTGCATGATTTATTTCTATGGATACAATACTTGTTTGCTATAGTATACCTAGAATTGTTTAAACAATATTACTGTTAAAAATTATTAATTTATTTTAAGTTACTATTGCATGTTAAAATCAATAATAGTATTGTTTTATTTTTTGAATATTTTATATTTAGAAAAGATTTTATGAACATAGTACATTTAATAATATAGGAGTGCATCTATTAATGTATTTTAGTTTGTTTTCTTGGATAGGATCTCCTTGTTTCATGGATTATAGATGAACGAGGATACTATATGTTGTATTTTTGTGTTGGTCGTGAATATTTTATCTTTTGGTTAGGTATTTTATTATTAGGAATTGGTACTTTTAATTAAACATTTCTGATAGGAAAACAATGATACAAAGATAATCATAAAATTATTGAAACATATTTTCCCAAGGTTAAAATTGGATTTTTGGTACGGCAAATGAAGCTGTAATATTATTTTCATTAGATATATTGCAAAATTGTTTTCATTTTGTCTCTTAAAAATTTTATAATTGATTAATGTTTTAAATCTGATAATGTGTTGCTTTAAGTAATAACATGTTCAGTCGTTGATTCAATAAGAAACAGTATTCTAGCAAATTGATCTTTTTTAATATATTAATTAGATTCTTTGTAAGCATACAGAGCTCTCCTCATTTCGTCTTCAGACTATAAAGGTACCAAATACTCTAAATTTATTTATTCTGTTATTTTTTTAAGTTGGTTTATCAGCTTCTTGAAGACACTAATTTTTTTTTGTACACTTCTCTGTGCGTTACTTTTTCTTTGTTAATATCTACTTCTTTTATATATTTCAAGGTCTTCATTCATTAAATTATTTAATATGTTCTACCATAATGTCTTAATGCTTCATTCTTTCAGTAAGACAGTTTTCAGAAAATTAAGGAGGGAACATTTTTATGTTTCTAGACTGGGTAGTTTTCAATTTAAGCAATTTTAATGTTTCTTTTAATCACTCATTCATGGGTAACTTGTGTGCCAATTTACATTACAATTACAATAAATATAGTCTGATAAGGAACTGTTATAAAATTCCTTGTAAAACAAGTTAAATCTCCGAAAAATATTTTTGAAAAACTGTCGAGAGTACAGGAATGATTCTTTTTCTAAATCAATTATTGGGAAGTGATCAAAACTGTTTAAATAGGATCTTGAATCGATGGATGATGATTCGTCTTGTTGATCTGATCATTTTAGATGTTAAAAAAAATGAGTGTTTAATAATGGAGGATGTAAGACTAAAAATGTTTAAAACTCTCTTCATCCTGCCTTCTGGGCTGGATTCACGTATTTACCACCCAAAAAGCGTCACTCTCATACAGTATTGCCATCTGGTACCGACGTTTCCGACTTGTATGGGACATATTCAGGGTTTAACTGCTGCTACTGCACTGAGACTAGTGGATGGATGAGTTTATACAGAGATATTGATCATGGGTCAATGGAGCGCTTCGGTTACGGTCGAGTTATTTGGAGATACAGGATTGCCATGCGTTGCGAAGTGGATAACTATCATCATCGTTTAAGTTATTAGGATGTTTAGAGATCTCTATAGATCCATAGGTTTGTCAGCTATAGCAATGTGGCACAGGATTTTAGTCGAATCGAACTGGATACGGCACCCGATTTCAAGGCTGTATTTAACAAGCCCAGAACCAGCTATGTGCAGCAGCCTTGTACAACGCTCATGCACTGAAATACGAGTGCCGACAGACCGCTTCGTTTCTCCAATACATACATTCCAGGTACTTCTAGAGAAACGTCTTCTATTGAAAATGGGTCTGAAAGTTTTGAATGGGGTTTGCAAGAAGTATTCTACTGATGCGGTCAGCGTAGCTTTGTATATAGGGCAGATGAGCTTTAAAGAGAAGGGATGATATATGCTGAGAATTGGGTTGTGGAACTCTAGGATTAAGATATCGGTCTATAGTCTGTTGAATATCATGTTTGGAGAAATTGTTGTTTAAGAGGGTATTTAGTGATGCGACTTGATTCCTAGGGGAGAGAATGCCGGTCAGATATGTAGCCGTTATAAGTGGTGACGAAACGTCGGTACCAGAATTGTCGAAGACGCGTTCCTAGCTCGGAAGCCAGGATGGACAGAGTATGGACAACGACCGCGAAAGTCTACGACCAATGTGTTTAAGATAGGAGAACTTCTAAGGATAAAGTTTTGCTCTGCTTACTTTTCATTCTAAATGCCTGTTCAAAACTTAAAATTACATCAAGGATTGTTCGAGTTAGCAAAACAATATTAATATTAGTTTGACGACGTTGAGACATTAGTTGAGCAAAGGCAGAATCGCCTTGAAACACTCACAAAACTTCTTTTAGTCTTCATAACACGAAGACAACTTGACTGGACACAGATAAATATCAATCAATACGAGGGTAGTTTGACAAGTATTGAGAATGGAAAAGAAAAACGAATTTTTTAAATACAAAATAATTTTTATTTTTCAATATATTCTCCTAAAAGGGCAATACATTTATTCCAACTGTGCTCCAATGCCCTTATGCCATCTCTAAAATGCGAATCCGGAAGGCTTGCAAAATACTCATTTACGAAGATGATAAGCTCGTCGTTAGACGAAAATTTCTTTCCACCTAGTGCCGTTTTCAATTTTGAAAAAAGGTGGAAGTCGGAAGGGGCTAGATCCGGCGAATAAGGCGCATGCGGTACTAATTGAATGTGCAACTCGTGGATTTTGGACATCGCAACTGTGTTGGTACGCGAGGGAGCGTTGTCTTGGTGAAACAGAATCTCTTTCTTTGCCATTCCTGGCCGTTTAGCACGAATCTCAACATTTAATTTTTGTACAAGTTCTGCATAATATTGTCCGTTTATTGT
The DNA here is from genome assembly GCA_031893035.1 of Dermolepida albohirtum. Taxonomy (NCBI): domain Eukaryota; kingdom Metazoa; phylum Arthropoda; class Insecta; order Coleoptera; family Scarabaeidae; genus Dermolepida; species Dermolepida albohirtum. The sequence goes on along the minus strand of JAVIWB010001380.1, from coordinate 179,693 downwards.
GGCACCTTTCTGAAGGTAATCAATGAGCAAAACGCCCTTCGAATCCCAAAAAATTGATGCCATCACCTTGTTTGCCGATAAAGTGGTTTTCGCTTTCTTTGGAGGTGCAGAACCACGTTCTAACCATTGTTTCGACTGTTGTTTAGTTTCGGGTGTACTGTAGTGTATCCAAGTTTCATCGCATGTAACAAATCGCCTACAAAAATCAACAGGATTCCGCTTATAAAGGTCCAAACACTCATTGGAAACGCGCGAACGAGTGAACTTTTGATCAGTCGTAAGCAATCGCGGCACCCATCTTGCCTAAAGCTTGGAAAGGCCTAATGCTTTCGTTAAAATGTGGTGTACACGTTCTGTTGAAATGTTTACCATGTCTGCTATCTCTCTCACTTTGAGTCGTCGATCTTGCGTAATAATATTATGGATTTTTATAATCATTTACTTAGAAGTCACGATTTCGGGTACTCCAGAGCGCGCTTCATCAACACAGCTTGTTCTACCACGTTTAAATTCATTTACCCATCTACTTATTGTGGCGGATGATGGAGCAGATTCACCTAATGTTTCCCGTAACTCATCTTTTATTTCGGTAGCTTTCATACCCTTAATTACGAAGTATTTAATCACCGCAGGATACTCTGCTTTTTCCACTTTAACAAAACGACGTGCTGCTTCTTTTTCAATCAGCTGTTAAGTATAAACTAATCAACCGATTTATCTAAATATCGGAATGTAAACATATAAATAGGCAACCTAAATTACAGTGCATTTATTGTACCAATTAGAGCGCCACCTATATGTCATTTTCACTACTTGTCAAACTATCGTCGTATACGTATTTAAAACTGTTTGATTTTCTTCATGCGTCAGGTGCCCCAGTCGTTGACGCTTTTTGGGTGGTGATACTAAAGGTTTGCCTGAACCTTTGTGATCACTCATTTTATTGTTGCACTTAAAAGTACAGATTTTATTTAATAATACATAATTTGTTGCTTTAATTTAATTGGTCGCGGGGATTACCAGTTGTAATACTGCTCCTCCTTCAGAATTACATCGATTTTGATTACAGGGCGGACCCCATCGTAACTAAAACCGCCCTAAACTGTTACCGTGCTTTACATTCAGCAGAACGCGCCTAGTTATAGATTCTTTCATTGAACTTTCTGTTGAAATATTGGTGTTGATGATTTCTGGACAGTTCGAATTTCGTCTCATCCGTCCAGAATACTGATCTATTGATCGATGGCCTAGCTTCTAGCTTACTTGATCTTTGATAAATTCTAATCTTTTCTGTTTACTTAGTTGTCGCAGAACTGGTTTCATGATGGCAATGCGATCAATCATACCTTTTTTCGTAGATGACGCTTGACCGTCATGATTGACTCATCTAATTGTTCATTGAGTTCAGTCCGAATATCTGAAGCAAATTTGAATCGATTTGCATTGCTGACGTTATGTATCTTTCCATGGATCGTCATTGATGTTTTAACTGTATAAATCTACAGTAACGCACAATAAAGTTAAGGCCACTATATAAAATCAACTTTTTGGTATTATTTTATAGGAAATAATGCAGAATAAAGACTTGACATTATAATATAAAGATTAATACGAGGATGGTCTGAAAACTTTCCGACCGTAACAAAGATTTTGGGTTGACAACTAAGTACTTTCGGTTTTTATTGATAGAGAGCGTTGCTTTATTTTTTGTATAACGTATGTTAGTGCTGTACTTTACCGTTTGTCGCGTGATACTAGTCACATTGACGTAACTTCAGAAACAAGTAGTGCGTGATTTTTATTAAAGCTATTAGTTGTGGGTTAATTTTAAATGGAGTGCAGAAACGAACATTTTCGACATATTTTACTATTTCATTTCCGCAAAGGAAAGAAAGCTGCTGCGGCTCACAAAAAGATATATGAAGTTTATGGTGCTAATTGCTTAACAGAGCGCACGTGTCAGAATTGGTATAAAAAATTCCGTTCTGGAGATTTTTCCCTCAAAGATGAGCAACGTTCTGGTCGGCCTACTGAAGTTGATGATGACCAAATCAAAGTCATAATTGAAGAGGATCGTCATATAACTGTTCGAGAGGTTGCGGAGAGGCTACATGTATCGCACACAACAATTGAAAAACATTTAAAATGTCTTGGGCTAGTTAAGAAGCTTGATATTTGGGTACCTCACGAATTGAAAGAAATTCATTTAACACAAAGAATCAACTTTTGCGATATGCACCTTAGACGAAATGAAACCGACCCGTTCTTAAAAAGAATCATCACTGGTGATGAAAAATGGGTCCTGTACAGTAACATAGTTCGAAAACGATCATGGAGCAAACACGATAAACCAGCTCAAACCACATCGAAAGCTGAATTGCATCCAAAAAAGATAATGCTGTCAGTTTGGTGGGATTACAAAGGCGTTGTGTTTTTTGAGCTGCTTCCAAGGAACCAAACGATCAATTCTGATGTTTACTGTCAACAATTAATAAAACTGGATGAAGCAATCAACGGCCAGAATTGTCAAATCGGAAAGGTGTAGTTTGCCACCAAGATAATGCAAGGTCTCACACATCTTTGGCAACTCGTGGGAAACTATTGGAGCTTGGCTGGGAAGTGATGCCACATCCCCCATACAGCCCTGATCTAGCACCATCTGATTACCATTTATTTCGAAGTTTGCAGAATTCTTTGAATGGTAAAACTTTCACAAATGACGATGACCTTCACTCGCACCTGGTTCAGTTTTTTGCTGATAAGGACCAGAAATTTTGTGAGCGCGGAATCATGCAGTTGAAAGAAAGATGGCAAAAGGTCATTGAGCAAAATGGAAAATATATAATTGATTAAAAACTATTCTTTGTTTACAAAAAAAGTGTTTTATTTTATACTACAAAACCGAAAGTACTTAGTTGCCAACCCAATACAAGACATTTTTTCTTAAAATTTATATTTACTTTTCTCCTGTAACTCTACACACTTCTCCCAGCGATGTTCCCATCTCTTTAAACCGTTCAAATAGTACTCTGCGTTTTTCTCTGCAAAATAATCGTTCGCGAATGTGATTACCTCCTCATTTGACGAAAATATCTGTCCTATTTTGTTACACCACTTTTTACTTTGAACACCTTCCTTCAAATACTGATTATTCCACTAAGTATCTTCAATATTTTGTTTCCAAACAGTTACTGTCGGATTTGGAGTTGAATAAACAATTTGTTTTATACTATTATGTCTGAAAAGTTGCCTGCCACGGCAAGACCTGCAAGTTGCTGTCAGAAGATTTTTATTGATTTTACTCTTAGCCATGGTCCACCATCTTGCATAAGTTTGTAAACGACATCTTCAGAACTTAATCAGTGCATGAAATTAGAATTGATTCCATTAAGGATTTGTACTGTACTTGGTTCATTGTACCTGTAACATAATACAGAGGTCTTAGCTAAATTCCTGATATGCAGGACCAAATCATAATAACCGGAGGATGTTCAACTGTTTTAATCGCTGCAGCTTTATGTAAACGCTCGCATGGTCTTCTCTTAATGAACTGGCATCGATATGCGTTTGATAGTGACTCAAGAGCTTCCTGGTTTAGTTCAGGAGGCTATACGTTCGCTCGGAATATTTCTGAGTTGGTCCTAGAGTCTCTGTTTGGTTTAGGAGGCTGTGGGTTGGTTCAGAAGGCACTGGATTGGTTCAGACGCTTTCTAGACTATCTCAGAAGGTTCCGAGCTTCCACAGCTGGCTTAGGAGGTTAAGTGTTGGTTCGAGAGGCGCTTGGTTAGCCGAGAAGCTTCTTGAGCTGACACAGGATGATTTGTGTTGGCTCAGAAGGCTCTAGTTTGGCGCAGGAGCCTCCTGGACTGGCCCGGGAGGCGTTGCCTTGGCCCTAATTTAAATGCACGATACTGTATATCCCTGAATTGAACCTTGAGAGTTTCTATTACGTACCTTCATGAAAGAAATGTTCTTGATTAAATGGATTTATGAATACTTCAATTCGCATACGCTTGGTAAATATGTTGCTCACTCACTTGACTGTGTTTCTGGGTTCATTCTGCGTAGATTTATTGTTCGTATATGACACTACTTAATTTCTATTGATAATATCAACTTAGTTGTCGAAAGATATATCCAGAATATTAATATTAATGTGGTCGGGGTTCTTTTCTACCCATTAGTTTATACATTTTAGTTATACATCATTTCCTTTTGTGTTTCAGGAGTTTTCAGAATATAATTTTTTTTAATTACTGTGCAGACTGTGTATATTGCCGTTAATCCCGTATATACTTGCGATTTCGGTGGTCAAAAGCACATTCCCGCTCGTAAATGTATGTCCACGTGAACGATTCAATTAGGTATTTGGCAGACGCTCAAAATGCGGACTCTGAAATCTGGTAGCGCGCGGTAAACAAACAGAATCTCGCCGTCCGTTTCAGGGGGACGTTCTCGATTCCTCTCAGTTGCGTATGGGAACACGTAATGGATATTTATATGTTGTACATACGTGTGATGCGATGCGGAATCCGGTCGGATCTCTCGCGTTTCACATGTCGTCGCGATACGCGCGCCCAAGCGCGTCACCTTACTCCGAATACACGCGCCATGATCGTCGCCAAAGTGAATCTTATCTTGGTCGGTCCAAGAAGTTGGAAGATCGAGAACGGCGTCGTTACGGTAGGACGCGAAGAACCGAAACGGCATCACTGTGTTTGGTGAAATGTTGTCGAAAGGGGATTTGCGTTGACGGGGGATGATTTTCGGTGTGTCGCGGTAATTGAAGCAGGAATTGTGCGTCCCAACAGCCACCGACGTACACTAATGTACGTTACATGTGCATCCATCGCGTGAACGAGAGGATAAATTTAACGCGGCACATACACGCATCTTATGCCAGTGAAGGGAACTGTGGTGTTTTTCATGTGTGTAAATATTCGACTGTTTGTGCTTATGTAATCGCAATATCAACAATAATAATAACAGAGTTTGTGCCGCATCGCATCGATGGCCCTTTCGGAATTGTTCCGGAGAAGAAAACGAAGTGCCTTCCTGAATTCGGTACATACATATACGTCTTATATCTATTATTAAAACGAATATCGTTTTACTTAACACCGCCGGTTGTACATTTCCACGGTATCGTCTCATTTATAAAATCGATGCGGTCTCTACATATTTAAGTTATTTCTTGTAAAATCAAGAGAATACGCTGTTAATAGTAGTTTACAGCTTCTTAACAATCACTTTTGTAAAAACGCATTTTCTTATTCCGTGATTCCACCTTTCGTTTTGATAACTTCCTTTATTCTGTTTGTTTTATATAGTACTGACGCAGAGTTCCGATATTTTCTTTAATTTTTGAAAAATTTCGTCACACTAACTGCTGTTTTAGTATTATTTTCTCCCAAATGCACTTGCGATTTCAAAACGCTACACAATCTCAATCGCATTTCAGTCAGTGGAATTTCGCCGTCACACTGAAAAGTTTTCTGAATCTAAAAAAGTTCTTATTCATTTTCTCCTATGATGAAGAGTACTGTCGTACATTTGTCGCGCATTTAAAAGTTTTCAACGCGAATCTTGGATCTTATTCAAACACACGCTTTTATTGTTTTTTTTTTGTTGGTTTATCGTGCCTTCATAAAAGTACGGTGGTCCAGAACCTTTTTCCGTTATGCAACACCAATGACTGTTTCACCGACTATAGCATCGAAACATCAAATTTAAGTAAATTTACTGGAGACGAAGTGAATAATCAGAAAGGGGAAAACAACCTTACCAGGTCGTATTTGAAATACGTATATTTCGATAACTAAATTGTCATCATCATTAGCATTTAAGCACAGCATCACACATGGATTCGCAGTAAAGTTGTACATAATAAACACACTATTCAAAGATCGCACTAGTGGTTGAATTTCACAGTGAACTTAAATTTTTTTGATTATTCCTAATTTAGTTAAAAATATGTTCAAGCACTTTGTGTCTGTACAGGGACGTGGTGTTTTTTTCAAAAATAGCCAGTCAGGCATCAAAATGCGTCCATGCTCTCAGTGTCTAAAGCAAAAAACGATCAAAGTTTTTAAATGTAACTCTAAAAATGTGCTTTTTTTCTTGAAAATAAGTTTGTATATTATTCGTTTAAAAATTCTGGAACAGATTCGTTTTTAAGAACGGTTAACAGCTTTTTAAGACGTGATTGGACTTGCATAATAAAAGAATGTCCATTATTTTCATCGAACTTTCAATAATTTCAAATAATTCAATTCAAAATTTCAATTATTCAATAATTTCATTAAAATCGGATCATACTGGTTGCTGAACTTCCCTTGCAAGTAGCCAAATTGCTTTAAGGAGGAAAATACAGTAAATAGTTAAAGTCGAACATAAGAATCTAACATGGTATCAAATCTGCTTCTGGGCTTCTGAACTGGAACCGCTTCACTGGCATAACTGCCGACGTTTCGTACCCACTCGTATGGGACATCTTCAGGGCTCAACTACTGCTACTGTCTGTCGCACTGAAACTGAAACTGTGGGCAGATATACAAGTGACGCGGTTTCATTCCGGAAGCCCAGAAGCAGATAGTATGGACCACGACCGCGGAAGTCTACGTACCAGATGGTATTAAATGTTTTTGGCGATTGATTCTGACAGGAGATTACAGAAAATTATTACGAATGAAATTATATTTAATATTAAAGAAATAGAAGTATCATCCATATTATAAAGAGATTTTTGCTATTGATGAAAAACGTGGGAGTCCGTTTTGTTACGAAATGCAAGAGAGAACAATAATCGTCGTTCTCTGTCATCGATATGCTCCACTGACTGAATATCCGTTCACCTTAAATAACGAACCGAATGTTAAGAATACACAATATTGTGTTCAAGATGGAATTTTTAATAATAATATATTGGACCAATCTGGTACGTAGACTTCCGCGGTCGTGGTCCATACTATCTGCTTCTGGACTTCCGGGCTGGAACCGCGTCATTGGTATAACTGCCGACGTTTCGTACCCACTCGTATGGGACATCTTCAGGGTTCAAATACAGCTACCGTCTGTCGCACTGAAACAGTTTCAGTATTAATCATTTGATCATTTGAAATTGAAGGAACCTTAAATACAAAGGCATATTTACAACTTTTAGCAACGAAGGTAGGACTTGCATCGGAAGAAGTCACAAGAGATCTGGAGATCTTTCAATATTACGGCTGTCCCACGCATTTTGGGGTAGACGTTAAAATTTTTTTTAATGATTCATTTCCAAAATGGTTGGATTGGTAGACACGGTGTTATAAATTGGCCTGCAAGATCTCCTGATTTGGCACCTTATAATCTCTTCCAGTGTAGACACATTAAGAGAAACTATCCAAACAATGTCACGCAGATATTAATTCTTTGAAAGAAGCAGTAGTTTTTACACGCACGTTAATTACTGACAGGCTATCGGCAAAATCAGAAATAGTTTTTGTAATAGACTAGGGTATTGTTTACCACAAAACGGAGGATCATTTGAGTATGTACTGCAATTTATTTTTTTCCTTTTTTTTTGTAATAGAAATTGTTTTTGAAAACCTTTATTATATAATTTTTATTGATTGTTTTAGAGTAGAAATATAATAGCAAAGGGTCTAATAATTTAATATATAATACATGTTACGATGATGAAAGATTTTGATTCCGTTGTTCCAGCCTAAAACCAATTCCTTGTCTGGCCCGCCGCCGACAACTCCTCTCAACAAGACTAAGCTCACAACTGGAACCGTCCAGGGTCCTCTCATCAAGAAGGACAAAAGGCATTCTAGCTCACGGTTTAACATAACCAAAAATAGGGAACTGGAAATGTTGCCAGTATTAAAAGGTATGTTATTATTTTATTATACAAAAATTAATTTTTTTTTACAGAACACTTTTAATTTCATTTTTTTAGTTTGACATTATGACAACGCTATTAAAGCATTTCGAAAACAATGCGTTTATAGATTATAAACACACTGTTTTATTCTGGTGTTATTTAGTTTTTCAAGAGTGGTCAGTTAGAATTTCATTCCATATCCAAACTGCAATAAGAGAAGCAAATTATATAAAATATTATACGGGACTTATAAGGTGTTACAAGACATTTTTTGTGCTCGGACTTGAAGTTCCTCCTCGCTTCGCTCGTCGTGCCCTAAATTGGGCTCGCGCGATGGCACCTGTTCCATGACACTCGTTCGTTCTTTTTATACTATTTTGATGGTAGAATTTCTTAATTAATTCTCGGGTAATATTAAACTATTAGAGTGTACTTTTATATGCTATTGTATTGTATGGCTCACACGTTTTAACTGTCAGTCTTAGTAATAATCAAAAGTCATACATTTAGTGAAGTCGGATGAGTAAATTGCAAAGACCTGTTTACACTAGACACCATATTTCCTATATACTTTCAGGGAGATTTAAAATTTCGAAATTTAGGAATCTGAATTTTATCGAAAATACTTGGTATCAGGTTGTTACATATGAAATGTCCGATTTTGTAAGGAATAAAAAAAAGTCTAAATTAAAAAAAATATAAATATTTATTCTGCAAAATAGTCTCCATTTACATCAATAGTTTGTTGCCAACGGCCTGGAAGCTGAAAAATTCCCTTTGAAAAGAAATCTAGGTTTTGACGGCTCACATATTGCTCAAACACTGCTATTACAGACTCCCGGTTAGGGAAGTCCCTATTTTTTAAGTGACTGTCTAAAGGTGAATAAGGTGGGTGAGGGAGAATTTCGTAACCAAATTCCGAAAGTTTTTGGATTGTCTGTCGTGCAACATGAGGTCTTGCATTATCATGAAGAAGTATGGGTCCATGTCTATTGACTAGTGACGGCTGCAAGCGGCTCAATTTTCCATGCATAGTTTCCAGTTCGGCACAATAGGACGCTGCCATGATGGTTTCACCAGGTTGCAAAAATGAATAGTGAATAATACCCTTACTGGTCCACCATACAGTCACCATAATCTTTCGCGGGTGAAGTGATGCTCGTGCATGCTGTCTTGGTGCTTCACCTCGATATAACCATTGTCCTGACCGTCTCCGATTATCATAAAGTATCCACTTTTCGTCACACGTTACCATTCGATGAAGAAATGATTCAACTTTCTGTCGATTAGCCAAAGAGGTAGCCACCTCTAATCGACGGAGCTTATTGGCTTCCGTTAATTGGTGCGGCACCCATCGATCGAGTTTCTTCACTTTGCCAATCGAAGACAGGTGACGACTAATGGTGGCAATGGACACTTGAAATGTTTCTGCAAGGCTACGCACTGTTGTCATTAGCGGTGCTACGCGCATATCCGCGAGGCTCATTTTCCAAATCAAAATTTCCCTCGCTGAATTTTTTAAACCATCGCCGTAATGTGCGTTCATTACACGTGGTTTCATCGAACGTCTGATTAATTTCTCGCGTTGCTGCAGCTGCATTTAATCCCTTTTTAAATTGAAAGAGGTAAATTGCCCGAATATCTCTTGCCGACAGCATTTCCATAGGCGAGACAAGGACAGGTGTATTAATCTTTCCAAGAAATGGAACAGGTACACACTTCAAAATAAATACCCTTTTCTACAAATACAATAATAATTTTCACCAAAAACATACACGTCTTCACACAGGCGATTCAGTTCAGACTGAAGGAAAAAACGGACATTACATTTGTAACAACCTGATACAATGGGTATTTTCTTAAATATTGTAATATTAGCGATCGATACTTTGATCACGATGTTTCTGGTACACGACGTATTTAATTTCATTAAATCCTGATTATTTCGCCATGTATCTTCAATTATTCCATACATTTTCGATTCAGTTTAGTTCTGGAGGGTTGCCTAGCACGGCATGACCTGCAAATTGCTGTCAGAAAATTATTCTTATTGATTTTTCTTTGTGATATGGTGCATCATCTTGCATAAACTTGTAAAGAACATCTCCAGAACTTAAAGAATTAATGTACTATAAATTTTCTCCTCGTATAATTGAGATTCCAAGATTACTCTCGATATTTTGATGTTATTTGCTTCTTATTATAGATGCACCCTCTAATAGGTCGCTGTTGATTCTCTATAATGATCTTTTAACAAACCACAATGACTGTGGTCGCTCGATGTGGATAGTAGGTTTTTTGAAATTAACTTTGCTTTTCTGTCCATTGCTTGACAAGAAACACGTTCTCATCTTGCTGTTTCTCGATGAGAATAGTTTCCAGTTTGGTACGTAGACTTCCGCGGTCCTGGTCCATGCTATCTGCTTCTGGGTTTCCGGGCTGGAACCGCGTCACTAGTATATCTGCCGACGTTTCGTACCCATTTGTATGGGACATCTTCAGGGCTGAAACGCGGCACGAAACGTCGGCAGATATACTAGTGACGCGGTTCCAGCCCGGAAACCCAGAAGCAGATAGCAATAGTTTCCAGTCTTCAATAAAGTCTCTATTTCCACCTTTTTTTTGCATTACACATACAACAAAATGATGAAAAGAAGGTAAGAGCGCCCCCCTATAGTTGTGTTTAATCCCGAGAAGGATAGTGGTGGTTAGAATACTGTGAATTTCGTAGTTGTTATAAGGGATCATCGCCAATATTATAAAAGAAGGTATTTTAACAATAAAAAATGTGATATTCTCCCTACTTACAAAGGGTACTAGGAAATTTTTGCAATATGACGCAACAATGACTCGTAGGAAGCACGTTCATACGTACATAGTAGTCGCCGCGCCATGTCGATGGGCTCAGATATTCATTAGCAGTGAGAGTGTAAAGTGCTTGCGATGGCATCGTGATCACGAAATGAGATGAGGGCAGTTTTGCGTTTAAACGTAGACCAGTGCTTCGAAGGAATGACTCTTGTACTAGGTGATGTTTGTCCACATCGCACAACGATATTCAGGTGATATGGAGAATTCTAAAGGGGAAATTTAACTGTGGAGGATGCTGAGAGGCCACGAACGTCAGTTATGGAGGAAAACGTTACTACTGTGAGGAAAATGCTCGGCGAGGACAGGCGAGTGACCTACTAATCGATAGAGGATACTTCAGGCCTAAATGCACCAGCAATTCGCTCGATTCTGCATGATCATTTGCACGTGAAGAAACTTTGTTCTCTCTGGGTGGCGCATCGACTGACTGAAGAGCAGATGACACGACGTGTGACTTGATACCGGGAGATGCTAAAAAAGTTTAATAAGGGACAATCTCGGTATGTGAACAACATCGTGACAGGTGATGAGACTTGTCTGGACTATTACGATGTGCCGATCAAAGCTCAAAACAAAGTTTGGGTCTTTGATGATGAGGATACACCCGTAGTTGTCAGAAAATCCCGATCTGTAAAGAAGAAAATGATAGCTGTATTTTTCAAATCGAGTGGAATTGTGGAACACGTCGTTTTGGACACACAGCAGACAGTCACAGCTAAGTGGTATACTGAACAGTGCCTGCCTAAAGTCATTGGATCTATGAAGAACCTGCGGCCAAAGTCAAGAATGCACACCTGGTTCCTCCCTCACGATAATGCTCCAACTCACCGCATCAAAGCCTGTACCGAATATTTGACCACGACAGGATTGGAACTTCTCGAGCACCCTCCCTACAGTCCAGATCTTGCTACCTGCGACACTTTGCACTGTTCCCGCATGTGAAAATGAAGCTAAAAGGGAGGCGGTTTTCCAGTGACGAGGACCTTCTGCAGGCTTGGGTCAACGAGTGTGCTTTACTCGCTAGTGAAACTTGGCAGAACTGGTTTAAAGATTGGTTTCGGAGGATGGAGAGGTGTATTGAGTGCAGAGGAAATTACTTTGAAAAAATTAAATAAACAAAGCTTTATTGCAAAACTTTCCTGGTACCCTTTATATTAAATGTCCTTATGTATTTTTAAGAAATACGAGTGACCCTAATATAATTGTGCGGTATTCTACGACTCTTTAAAACATATATACTTTAAATATGGGATTATCAAATATGCAGGGTTACTCTAACAACGAGAATTTCTGAACAGAAATAGAAAACGACTTCATCACTTTCAAAAATAATCCACTTTAGAATTTATACATTTTCTCATGCAAATAAGCCAATTTTCGTAGTGTATTTTCCCATTCAGAAAATTTCTGCGATCTTCTAAACGAATAGTAAACTTTTCTACACAAAACAAGTAAACACTGCTAACACTGCGGCAACGAATAACTTTTGTTGGTTTTATCCAACAGCAAAAGTATCCAAATATACAATTACTGCCACAAAAAAAGTTGAAAAGAGCTGTTATACGTACCATGAAAAGAAACAAACGAACAATGACGTGCGTTGTATGTATAGCGATGTGTATTTTATTGTAAATATTGTGTAGCTTCTTGTTAGGAATTTGTATTGTACATTTGCGTTTGTATACTTAATGTTATTTATTATTTTAATGTTGTTTGTTACATATTGTCACGCCGTGTTGCTTGTGCGACACTGGACATAAATAAAGCTATCTATCTATATGTTCAGTAATTTCGCGATTTACACTTCGAAAGTTGAATGAAAACTAAAATTTGTAAACAAATACGATACCTCTCGTTACTTGATTTACGTCCTAATATAATCGTATTTAAAATTTCCGAGAAAAAGGTCTTTATTTAATGACATTACCTGGGTTGAAAAACGATCATTGTCAATAATTTACTTTTAAGTACTTAAATACTTAGATACCGAAGTATATGCATGTACTATGCTTATCTTTTAATTCAAAAAACGTAAGAGTTTGTTTACATTTTCGATCTGACAACAACAAACTTCAAACAACTGTATTCTCTCTCTTGTTGTTCAAGCAGTATTAGCTCCGCAAAATGGCAGAGAATTAGAGGAAATGCAAATACAAATCTTTAGAAAACAAGGTGTTTTTGTACTGTTATGTTATGAATCAATGGCATGTTGCGACTACCAGTGTTTTGTTTACATGGTGTAAAGATCATCCTACATGAACTCGGCAGATATATTTTCGTCTACATCGGAAATCTTTATGTGATACTAACTGTACATATTTTTATATGTTAAATTCATAATACATCTCAACATTTTAAAAGCACTCCCCTCATTTACCTCGTTTTATTAATTAAATCATCCTGTATATTTAAAACTCGTTTACGGTTTTTAATTATTCAAAATTTTTCGTTCTGCAATGAATCTTGTCGCAATATCAACGCTGTTCGGTTTGAAGTTCACCCAGGAAGCATTTTTAATTAAACCCGCTCTCAATACTTTCTGACGTCGGTGTATATTCGTTGTACCATTTATTCTTTTTTTTTCTTACGCCGTCGATTCCAAGGAAGATGTTAACAGGTGACGCATGCGCGTCTTCTTCCACCCGAGTAATCCATATTCCACGTTCCATACTCCCCTTAATTGAACGTCGAAGTCGTCGCCGCCGCCGTGTGTTTGTGTATCAAAATGAAATTACCGTTTGCAATTAGTGGGGAGAAACTAACGCGGCCTGTCGCGTTCCGGAAGAATTTAACGTTTCCCTCGTACAAATTATAATATCGGGATCCATTGTACAGTTACTTGTGTCTACCGTCGTATCTGGATGGATGTTCTACGCAGTGTTTCGTCGGTGGGGTTATGTGCGAATTAGAAGACGAGGAAGAAGTGCGCTGGCGATGTTGGAGGAGGTGGTCGTCGTCGTCTCTCGTTGCCACCCGTAAAAATGGTTCATTCGACATTCGCGCAAGGTCACCTCCTGACGTCGTCGCGAGATACGTCGACCAGTAACGCCGCGGGCAACGCTCTCGGCGTTCTGGGGGGTATTCCGAAATCGCCCTCGTTTCACAGCGGTCTGGATCTGGTGGCTTCCGCGAGCGTCGACTCTTTAGTAAAAGTGCAACAGGGTTCGTCATCGTCCAGTCCGATCGACGCCGCCAAATCGGATTTCGGTTCCAATCTAGACGAGTTCAATAAGTACGATGGAGTTTTCACGGCTCCCTTGCCCCAATATCGTTTTTACGACAAGAACGGCTCTAATAGAAACACTAGCAACGGTCTCTACCCGAACGAAGTCTTCGGACAGGAAAGGAAGGCCTACTATTATTATACCTTTGACAATCGCTTGCCGCTTCACAATGCGGGATGGAATCCCCGTGGCGCGGCAGCAACACGTTTCAGTTTCCAATCGAGCGGAAACCTGCCGCTTCTTACAGGTGACTTTTTGACATGAAATTTATGACATAATCATAAAATATAAGTGGGAGGGGAAGTACAGGAAGTAATTTTAAGCACATAATTGAAGCAAATGTTAAATTCAGCATTCATTCGTAGTTTCTCTATACTTTTTTTTTTTTGTAATAGCTTCTTTTATAAAGAAAATTCCTGTTAAATTTGAACACAACTCATCCAATATCTTACTGAAACATCGCTAAAGTTTTGGTTTGCTGGCTTCATGGCATGAGTAGAATATTTTCTCGTTTAAAAATCTGTCAAAAGTCTTAACAAAAATCAGAGAGAGAAGATGGACATTGTTTTGGAGCCGATAACGGATTTTTTTCTTTTTATTTTACTAATTTCTAATCGCACTTTGTCAGGAGAAATGACTATTTAACAACTTTATAATGGTTTTATGATGAGGTAACGCTAAATGTATTTTTATAATTTGTTGGCAACTAAGTACTTTCGGTTTTGTAGTATAAAATAAAACACTTTTTTTTAAACAAAGAATAGTTTTTAATCAATTATATATTTTCCATTTTGCTCAATGACCTTTTGCCATCTTTCTTTCAGCTGCATGATTCCGCGCTCATAAAATTTCTGGTCCTTATCAGCAAAAAAGTGAACCAGGTGCGAGTGAAGGTCATCGTCATTTGTGAAAGTTTTACCATTCAAAGAATTCTGCAAACTTCGAAATAAATGGTAATCAGATGGTGCATTTTTCATCACCAGTGATGATTCTTTTTAAGAAAGGGTCGGTTTCATTTCGTCTAAGGTGCATATCGCAAAAGTTGATTCTTTGTGTTAAAAGAATTTCTTTCAATTCGTGAGGTACCCAAATACCAAGCTTCTTAACTAGCCCAAGACATTTTAAATGTTTTTCAATTGTATGCCATACATGTAGCCTCTCCGCAACCTCTTGAACAGTTATATGACGATCCTCTTCAATTATGACTTTGATTTGGTCATCATCAAATTCAGTAGGCCGACCAGAACGTTGCTCATCTTTGAGGGAAAAATCTCCAGAACGGAATTTTTTATACCAATTCTGACACGTGCGCTCTGTTAAGCAATTAGCACCATAAACTTCACATATATTTTTGTGAGCCGCAGCAGCTTTCTTTCCTTTACGGAAATAAAATAGTAAAATATGTCGAAAATGTTCGTTTCTGCACTCCATTTAAAATTAACCCACAACTAATAGCTTTAATAAAAATCACGCACTACTTGCTTCTGAAGTTACGTCAATGTGACTAGTATCACGCGACAAACGGTAAAGTACAGCACTAACATACGTTATACAAAAAATAAAGCAACGCTCTCTATTTGATCAATAAGGTTAATATATAACCCCTTTCCACAATTAACTATTTGTAAATTCTGTATACGTATTTCGACAACCAAGTTGTCATCATCAGCAGATAAAATCAAAGTGTCGCACCTGGTAAAACACGGCGAAAAAATTGTACGAAAAATATACTCCGACGCGATCCGCATCGTTGAAAACCAAGATGTGCACTGTGTCTGTTTCACAAGATTTTTAAAAATACTTTTACTTAAACTAACATGCACTACATCGAAAAAGGTTATTATGGTCAAAAATGTGTGATTTATGTGTGTTTTATGATATTGTTCCTCTTGTCTTTCAGTAGAGAGAAGAGAGGCGTTTGCAGAGGGCCGGCGTCATAAACGTTAACCAGATGGCTTGAATTCTTTACGATGTGCATGCTTTCATACGCGTCCAGTTCGCGATAATTGTACACGTTCTTTATCAAATGTAAACAATCCATATTAACACTGTGGTTATTTTCTAATACATGTCTCGCTATACCCGATTTTTCCGGTCGGTTGAATTTTATGTGCGAAAGGTGTTCTTTATACCTGGTTTCGATCGATCTTTTGGTTTGGCCGATGTATTGTTTATTGCACTCTAAACATTCAATTCGGTAGATTCCCGATTTTTTATTCTCTTCAATTTTGTCTTTTGCATTTCCTAACAGCATTTTAAGGGTATTATTAGGGCGGGGACATACTTTAAACCCGTGGTCTTTAAAAATACTATTCAGATTTTTTGTCACACGATGGAAAGGTAAACAAAAAAATTTAATCTCAGAAGGTCCCTATGTTGAATGCAAGAAAACTCCATTACCAAAAATGATTAGGGACACAAAAAACGCGTTAAAAAGTTGTTCAAAGTTAATAACCCCGAATCTGAATTATAGGCTAAGTGTAAGTAATCCGTTGATCCCTAGACTATATTGTTTGCCTAAAATACACAAACCAGGCAACTCAATGAGACCAATTGTCTCAGGGATCAACTCCCCTACTTACTTGTTATCGAAATGGCTAGTGAATGAATACAAAAATTTGCCCGAAAAACTCGAAAGTCTCTCAGTCAATATTTCATTAGAATTTATCCAAAGGATCAAAGATTGTAAATTAGAAAAAGGAGAAATTTTAGTTTCATTCGACGTAACGTCATTGTTTCCTTCGGTACCGATCCCAGAAACTTTAAAATATTTAGAAGAATTGCTTCACAAAAATAAGATCGAACCAGAGAAAATAAAGGAATACGTGAAATTAACAAACCTTTGCATGTCCCAAAATTGTTTTCAGTTCGAAGGGAAGTTCTATGAACAAAAACAGGGAACTGCAATGGGCAATTGTCTTTCTCCATTCATAGCGGACCTGTTTATGAGTAACTTTGAAATAGAACTAAAAAATAAAGCTAAATATTTTCCTAGAATTTGGGTCAGGTATGTCGATGATATTTTCGCGGTTTTCAATACACAAAAATGCAACTTAAATGATTTCGTTAAACAGTTAAATTCAAAATTCCCGACAATTAAATTCACAGTAGAAAAAGAAAACAATGACAAGTTGCCTTTTTTGGACACCTTAGTTATTAAGAAAGATCTCAAAATAGAAATTGATATTTTCCGAAAAGAAACCAATGTCAATAGATTCATTACGGCTGACTCAAATCACAGCATGCAACAGAAGATGGCTTCATTCAATTTTCTGATTAATCGTTTGATCAATTTCCCATTAACAAAAGTAAGATATGAAAGAGAATTGAACCTCATTAAGAATATCGCGGTATACAACGGTTTCGATTCGGAAATAATCAATGGATTAATTAGAAAGGCCAACATAAGAAAAACAGTCCGTGACACCACATGTCTTTCACCACAGAGCAATCGGGAAAAGTATTTTGTTTGTTTACCTTTCCATCGTGTGACAAAAAATCTGAATAGTATTTTTAAAGATCACGGGTTTAAGGTGTGTTCCCGCCCTAATAATACCCTTAAATTGCTGTTAGGAAATGCAAAAGACAAAATTGAAGAGAATAAAAAATCGGGAATCTACCGGATTGAATGTTTAGAGTGCAATAAACAATACATCGGCCAAACCAAAAGATCGATCGAAACCAGGTATAAAGAACACCTTTCGCACATAAAATTCAACCGACCGGAAAAATCGGGTATAGCGAGACATGTATTAGAAAATAACCACAGTGTTAATATGGATTGTTTACATTTGATAAAGAACGTGTACAATTATCGCGAACTGGACGCGTATGAAAGCATGCACATAGTAAAGAATTCAGGCCATCTGGTAAATGTTTATGACGCCGGCCCCCTGCAAACGCCTCTTTTTTCTCTACTGAAAGACAAGAGGAACAATATCATAAAACACACATAAATCACACACATTTTTGACCATAATAACCTTTTTCGGCGTAGTGCATGTTAGTTTAAGTAAAAGTATTTTTAAAAACCTTGTGAAACAGACACAGTGCACATCTTGGTTTTCAACGATGCGGATCGCGTACGGAGTATATTTTTCGTACAATTTTTTCGCCGTGTTTTACCAGGTGCGACACTTTGATTTTATCTGCTGATGATGACAACTTGGTTGTCGAAATACGTATACAGAATTTACAAATAGTTAATTGTGGAAAGGGGTTATATATTAACCTTATTGATCAAGTCAATAAACCACAGGCTCCATCAAATTCAACAACGCTCTCTATCAGTAAAAACCGAAAGTACACAAATTGCGCGGAACTGTGGACTGTAATATTAAAAAGTATAGAGGAACTGGTAGTTTATTGAATAAAAGGCGGTCAGGCCGACCAAAAATAACAACACCAGCTGAGGATCGAGCAATAGTTTTGTTAACTAAGAAACAGGCGAAAAACTACACCGGAAATTGCAGCAGAAACAAACATTAATCACAAACAAAATAAAACGGTTAGCTTGTACACAAAAACACGACAAATTTAAAAGAATATTTGTTAAAATTGTTTGAAATAATACTCTTTTAAGATATTAAAACATTTTGTATAGTTACATAATAGAATGTTACTGTAAGTATTGCACTCGTTTTACTATCATTGTCTGGATGGACAAACACTTATGGCCGGTAGTGTATTTAAATCATAATTTACTAATGCTACTATTTGTAAAAGGCAGTGTTTATTTTCGTGTGTCAACGCACTCACCTGTATATAAGTTATTTTGAAGATAATGATGTAATCAATGGATAATACGAAGTTGGCGTATCGAAACAGTAATCAGTCGTCGTAGATAAATAACACGCTAATAATAGATTGTGAGAAAAAAATGTTTGAATCGAATGAATAACGAAAAAGATTGAAATTATTTAAAGCAAGTACACTTGTATGGAGAATTTGCAAAATACAGCGTACCTTGATTATGATAGGAAGATAGTATTATATTCACTGTTCAAGTAATTAAGGGATAATGAATAAAAATGGTAATAAATTTTTAAAAAAATTGATTTAACATCAATTTTTGGTGTCAATATATTTTTGAACAAGTCTTTGAACGCATTATTATATTGAACTCGTCTGAGAAAGTTTTAAGTGATCTTGTCGTGGGAATATAAAATGTTGCATTTTTAATGTAGAAAGAGTACAGAGACCTTCCGTTTTACGCAACTTTTATTACAGTAATTCTTACAAGGAAAAAGTAGGGATTAATAATGTCAAAATCCCCACGAACATCTAAAAACGTTTGGCACTCAATGACATAAACGTGATTAACATGTTGAATATTCTTTGGAAAACCATTCCTGCCTGACAGCAAACACCTGAAATGTTCTTGGTGATATTTTTTGGGGCTGAAATGCACCTTTCCACAACACCCAAAGCGTATTCAATTCGATTATCATTTGGGAAATTGACTGGCCACTGCATTCCCTTTATGTTAACTTCAACAATCCAATTCAAGATGTTTACTCGATGGGAACCAGCATTATTGTCCAAAAATTGAACTATTTTCCCATTTTCGTTACATATAGGGAAGAACAATGTGTCACAGAATTTCAAGGCAGTGAGAGTACCATTTTCTATGTAGTAAAGATCGATATGTCCCCCGGAACTTATCCCGGCCCATACTAATGATCCAGGGCCTCTCATATTGATGACTTTCCCGGACAAAATGTGAGTTATTACATATGTCAAATTCACGCCAAATCCCAAATTACCTGGCTGCAATAGAAATCTGGATTCGTCACTGATTAATACTCGCCTCCAATAATTATGACTCCAATTGATATAAACTCATTTGTCCGCATTCTGCAGTCTATTTTATGCTCTGCAATTGGAGAACGGGCATATAAACCAAACGTACTAAAAGGATTTCTTCGTATTTGCCTCGGTAGGGGTCTTCCAGCGGCAGCAGAAAATTCACTTCGAATCTGGGTTTCTTAAGAGGTATCTATTGTCTCTTGATGTTGTTGATGTTAATCGACTTTGCGTTTGTCTTCGCCGAGCACCTCCAGTTTCAAGAAAGCGACTCCATAGTCTAGAAAGTACACTTCGCCTCATTCCGTACACTTTAGTAACACTTTGTTGCTTTCTTCCACTTTCCAGTTGATCGATGGTAAATCGTAATGTGTTTTTGCTCCGTAACTCATTAAAATTGGTGAGAAAATGATGAAAAAGGTTAACTTAAATGTTTAATATTATCCTTGAACCCTATCGAAAGTTCATTCAACACTAAAATAACAAATTATTGACGCGGTCAAAAAAATTTGAAAAACCAAATCTACCAGGTCAGTTGAAAAGTCCCCGGTCTGACACATAGATGGCGTTACTGTTATTAAATCCATATGTTTTTTAGATAGTACTAACCTTCAAACGAAACGTGTCAAAATTTGACAGCAATCCGACCATTAGTTACTGAGATATTGCGTTAAGAGTGAAGCTACTTTTGTTATTTAAAAAAATGGAAAAAAAAGAATTTCGTGTGCTGATAAAGTACTGCTTTTTGAAGGGAAAAATACCGTTGATGCAAAAGCATGGCTGCGCCAGGAAAATCAGCCATAATTGATTGGTATGCTAAGTTTAAACGTGGTGAAATGAGCACCGAAGACGGCGAACGCAGTTTGTCACCGACGAAAACATCAAAAAAGTTCGCAAAATCATTTTAAATGACCGTAAAGTAAAGTTGATCATTGACATCCTAAAGATATCAAAGGAACGTGCTGGACACATCGTGCATGAATATTTGGGCTTTTACAAAATGGGTGCCGCGCGAGCTCACATTCGATCAAAAACAACAACGAGTTGATGACTCTGAGCTGTGTTTGAAGCTGTTAAATCGTAATAAAACCGAGTTTTTGCGTCGATATGTGACAATGGATGAAACATGGATTCATCACTACACTCCAGAGTCCAATCGACAGTCAGCCGAGTGGACTGCACGCGATGAACGCGATGAGACGCAACAGTCAGCTGGAAAAGTTATGGCGTCAGTTTTTTGGGATGCGCATGGAATAATTTTCATAGATTATCTTAAAAAGGGCATTAACAGCGAATATTATACAGCGTTATTGGACCGTTTTAATAACTAAATCGCAAAAAAAACGGCTCCATATGAAGAAGAAGAAAGTGCTGTTTGACCAAGACAATGCACCGTGTCACAAATCAATGAAAACAATGGCCAAATTAAGTGAAGTGGGTTTCGAATTATTTCCACCGTACTCTCCAGATGTGGCCCCCAGCGACTATTTCCTGTTTGCAGACCTCAAGAGAATGCTCGCCGGGAAGAAATTTAGCAGGGATGAGGAGGTGATCGCCGAAACTGAGGCCTATTTCGAGGCTCAAGACAATTCGTACTACAAAAATGGTATCGAAAAGTTTGAAGAACGCTATAATCGGTGTATCGCACTCGAAGGCAACTATGTTGAATAATAAAATCGAATTTTGCCAAAAAACTGTGTTTTAGTATGGTAGACCGGGGACTTTTCAGTTCGACTGTTACACTAGTTACAACTGAAAGTGTATACAGTGTACACGAAACGTACAATCTGTTTTTTTTAAATTAAAACTTATTTTGTGAAGAAGTAAGGTGTTTTATTTCAATAATTTATTGGTTCTTCATAAATATTTAGCTACTTTATAGTGTTCTAAAATAACATTCTTAACATACAGCTAAGACTTTTAACCAAAATCTAAAGAAAGAATGCTTGATGAATTGACTGGTAGAAAGATTTCTCTACAATTCAATATAACTAGATATTTAAATGTAAATAATTTAGATTGGAAAGTTAGAAAAAGAGTACCTGCAAAAGTAATATTCTTAAACATTAAATTCCACAAGCAATTATTACCTGTAAAATTACTAAAGCAAAAAGCCACAAAAAAATATTTCTTTTTAATACGTGGGCAAGGTGAAAAGTTCTCGGCCTGACACAGAGATGACGTTACAATTAACAGAAATTTATGTTTCCTGCGTGGCTGCATGTGTCTTTAGTTCATATGAAAACTTTCAACTTGTTCTCTCAAGTAGTCGTACGTCCCTCGAAGAAGACCCACGTGAAGGACGGCCAAAAACAGGCAACCACAAAAGAAATCATCTAAAAAGTACATGATATTGTGTTGGACGATAGGCGAGTGAAAGTGAGTGAGATAGCTGAGGCTGTGGGGATATCGGAAGAAAGGGTGCGAAACATTTTGCACAAAGAATTAGAGATGAGAAAGCTCGGCGCAAAATGGGTGCCGCATTTGCTGAATGTCGATCAAAAACAAATGCGCAAACGATTTTCGGAGCATTCTTTGGACTCATTTTGTGCGGCGATTTGTCACCATGGATGAGACATGGGTCCACCACTACACGCTAGAAACGAAACAGCAGTCGAAGCAGTGGGTGGAAGCCGGTGGTTTAGCGCCAAAGAAAACGAAGTCGATCGCATCTGCCGGAAAAGTCATGGCCCGCGTGTTTTGGTATGCAAAAGGAATCCTGTTAATTGATTACCTTAAAGAAGGCAGAACAATTACAGGCGCATATTACTCTGACCTTCTTGACCAGCTGGATGAAAAAATTCGCGAGAAGAGGTCTAGTTTGAAGAAGAAAAAAATCATTTTTCATCAGGACAACGCACCCGCACACAAGGGTGCGTTGGCGATGGGAAAATTGCGGGATTTGGGGTACGATTTGTTTGGCCATCCTCCCTATTCTCCTGATTTGGCACCCTCAGACTTCCATCTATTCCCAAATTTGAAAAAATTTGTTTCTGGAAAGCGATTCACATCCAACGAAGAAGTTGAAAGGACCGTAGAAGAATATTTTGATAGCCTTCCAGACTCTCACTTCCGGGAAGGAATATTGAACTTAGAAAAACGCTGGACCAAGTGTGTTGAACTCAGGGGAGATTATGTAGAAAAATGAAATCATTTTTAAATTTAAATCGCAGTCTTTCATTGTCAGGCCGAGAACTTTTCACCTTGCCCACGTATACCTTATTAAATTCTTCATGAAACGTACCGTATTGTTTCTTTTTCAATCCAAATAATCAATTAAAAATCAAAATCAATTATTTTACACCGTGGACGTAAACTTTTCGACGATAATGTATGTAGTAATTTATGTAATTCTTTATGTTAATTATTGTAACAAGTCAATAGTAGAATATAGAACGTTGTTTTCATATGATTAGAATTTCAATGTATGTATCTCGTTTTGTTCTTTAATTCGGTGGTACGGTCCAATCATTTTTTTTATTGTCTAATTTTCCACAATTCACGATAATTATTATATAAATTCGTGCACATTTCAGATGCAACACCCGCCGAAAGAGAAGACTTATTCATACAGAAGCTGAGACAGTGCTGTGTGCTGTTCGACTTCGCTTCGGACCCACTTTCCGATCTGAAGTGGAAAGAAGTGAAAAGGGCCGCCCTACATGAAATGGTAGAATTTGTCACGCAACAGAAGGGCGTCATCACGGACGCAATATACCCGGAAGCGGTGAATATGGTGTGTTATTTCATTATAACAAAAATTGTAATTTTTACTGTCTTTCATTTTTGGTTTGGTGAAATACCGAATTTTACTTACAAAGTACACTATTGGTCATTATTATTTGCACATTTACAGCGACGCGTATAAGTAAACAAACCACTAAAAGAAATTAAATTTTGTTTACCGCACATACGAGGGTAGTTAGACAAGTGGTGAGAATGGAAAAGAAAAACGAATTTTTTAAATACAAAATAATATATTATTTTTCAATATATTCTCCTAAAAGAGCAATACATTTATTCCAACGGGGCTCCAATGCCCTTATGCCATCTCTAAAATGCGATTCCGGAAGGCTTGCAAAATACTCATTTACGAAGATGATAAGCTCGTCGTTAGACGAAAATTTCTTTCCACCTAGTGCCATTTTCAATTTCGGAAAAAGGTGGAAGTCGAAAGGGGCTAGATCCGGCGAATAAGGCGCATGCGGTACTAATTGGAAATGCAACTCGTAGATTTTGGACATCGCACCTGTGCTGGTATGCGAGGGAACGTTGTCTTGGTGAAACAGAATCTTTTTCTTTGCCATTCCTGGCCGTTTAGTACGAATCTCAACATTTAATTTTTGTAGAAGTTCTGCATAATATTGTCCGTTTATTGTGGCACCTTTCTGAAGGTAATCAATGAGCAAAATGCCCTTTGAATCCCAAAAAATTGATGCGATCACATTGTTTGCTGATAAAATGGTTTTCGCTTTCTTTAGAGGTGCAGAACTACGTTCTAACCATTGTTTCGACTGTTGTTTAGTTTCGGGGGGTACTGTGGTGTATCCAAGTTTCATCGCAAGTAACAAATCGCCTACAAAAACCAACCGGATTCCGCTTATAAAGGTCCAAACACTCATTAGAAATGCGCAAACGAGTGAACTTTTGATCAGTCGTAAGCAATCGCCGCACCCATCTTGCCGAAAGCTTAGAAAGGCCCAATTCTTTCGTTAAAATATGGTGTACGCGTTCTGTTGAAATGTTTACCATATCTGCTGTCTCTCTCACTTTGAGTCGTCGATCTTGCGTAATAATATTTTGAATTTTTATAGATAGTCACGATTTTGGGTGCTCCAGAGCGCGCTTCATAAACACAGCTTGTTCTACCACATTTAAATTCATTTACCCATCTATTTATTGCGATGGATGATGGAGCAGATGCTGCTTCTTTTTCAATCAGCTGTTAAATATAAACTAATCAACCGATTTATCTAAATATCGGAATGTAAACATATAAATAGCCAACCTAAATTACAGTGCATTTGTTTTACCAATTAGAGCGCCACTTATGTGTCATTCTCACTACTTGCCAAACTATCCTCGTATTTGTAGTAATGCCACTTTCGGTCGTTCACTTCATTTTCTTTAGAAAACGTGTCAAATCTCTTTGACGTTGCAGTCATCAATGCTGTAACCTAACTGCACTTTTCTTGCAGCTTCTCTGTTATTTCTGCAAAATTGATGATCAACGATTAATGCAAAAGTTTCTTCCGATAACTCTCCTTTTGTCACCAATTTTAGATTATTTTAAAAGCGTATCGATATCTGTATGGAAACTAAGAACCAGGAAGAAGAGGGCCTTTTTCTTAAAGTTGCCTCATAAACTAATTTTTCTTTTACGTATAAGTGGATGATTATATTAGCATATTATGTGTAAAATGTTATGAACGTAAATAAAATAATGATGCATACCTTTTCCCAATACTCAGCCGTGGGGTTGTTATGAAGCTTTGCCCATTATAAACTTATTTTCATCTTCACCTCGGTCAATCTTGGTTTTTTCGCCGGCCGACGACTATGAATTTTCTCCTTGTACAATATATTTGAAATTCCAAAATTCGTCTCGATAATGCGATGTTATCTGTTTTTAAGATGCATAGCACCACTCTAATAGGTCGCTATCGATTCTCTAATGATCTTTTAACAATTAATGTGTCTTTACATTCCTTCTCTTTCTTTCATAATGAATGCGGTTGCTCGAAATGGATGGTAAGTTTTTTAAAATTAACTTTGCCGCTGTGTCCATTGCTTGACGAGAAACACGTTCTCGTCTTGCTATTTCTAGACGAGAATAGTTCCCAGTCTTTAGTAAATTCTCATTTTCCACTTTTTTGCATTGGGTGTCTTTGTTCTTTCGTTCGGATAGTTATAGATGGGAGGAGCATAGTTTCTTTTCACTACCATGACGAATCGTCGTATCGACAATACGAGGGTGGGCCCATACGTATCTGGCCTAACCTAGAGATGGCGGCAGTTGTTTGAAAAATATCACTGTACCAGAAAGTACATAATCTATAAAGCATATATTTCAAGTTTAGTACTTGTTTGACAGCCATCAATGGTGAACGTTTTCAGTGAATTTGTAAAAATGGAGAAAATTGGTCATCGTTACGTGATACAATACTTTTATTTGAAAGGCCTCAGCCCAACCGATATAGACGTTTAACTGGATTCTACTCTGGGTGAGTCTGCTGTTTCGTTTACAACAGCAGAGTTTAAACGAGGCCGTACGAGCTGCCAAGACGAGCATCGCAGTGGTCGAGCAAATAAGGTGACGACTCCAGAAATGGTGAAGAAAATCCACAAAGCAGTACTGGATGATCGTCGACTGAAAGTGGGCGAGCTAGCAGACATAGTAGGCATTTCAAAAAGTGCGGTACATCGCATATTATCTGAAAACTTGAAAATGGGTCGGGTACTTCTGGAACCACCCTCGTATATCATTTCATTCAAGAATTGACTTTTCTTGAAAGAGTTCGAATTACTTAATTGCCAAATTTATAATAAATTCTGAGACAATTAGATAGTAATGCATGTGAGGCAGTGGTTGTAATTGGTAGTGTATATCCACTTTCACTTATTTTGGAATCATTTTTGGCTTAATACTCAATTTATAAGCCATTCTATAATAATTTTTTTTTTAATCTTTACAGTATTACAATTTTCTTTGACGTTTCTTTATGTTTATTTTTAAATAAATCCGTAGATTATGACTCTTGACGCCGGCAATAAAAATCTGGTGTCACAGGGAATTGTACCTTGCGATAGTACTTAAGAATTAAAAAATTCTCTTGGATTATTTTCTCTGTAGGCTTCTTCTGGCTTTGACGCTGATGGCATGTTCTGGAGCCAAACGAAGATGTTTTCTCTCTTGCGAAATATTAATCTTTTGTTCGATCAGTTTGCAGTGAATTTATTTCGGACGTTGCCGCCTTCGTCGAACCCAAACGGGGCCGAATTCGACCCGGAGGAAGACGAGCCTACGTTAGAAGCGGCATGGCCACATCTCCAATTAGTTTACGAATTGTTCCTGAGGGTTCTAGAGGCGCCCGACTTTCAACCGAGCATCGCGAAACGCTACATAGACAACAAATTCGTTTTGAATTTGCTCGATCTGTTCGATTCGGAAGATCCGCGCGAAAGAGACCTGTTAAAGACCACACTCCATCGGATATACGGGAAATTTTTGGGCCTGCGCGCCTTCATCAGGAAGCAGATAAACAACGTGTTTTATCGTTTCATATACGAGACGGAGCATCATAACGGTATCGCGGAATTACTAGAGATATTAGGTTCCATCATTAACGGTTTCGCTTTGCCGCTTAAAGAAGAACACAAAGTGTTTCTGTTGCGCGTGCTGATGCCTCTGCACAAAGTCAAATCGCTGTCAGTTTATCATCCGCAACTAGCCTATTGCGTCGTGCAATTTTTAGAGAAGGATCCGTCGTTAACGCAGCCGGTCATACGAAGTCTCCTCAAATACTGGCCGAAGACGCACAGCCCCAAAGAGGTGATGTTCCTGAACGAACTCGAGGAAATCCTAGACGTAATCGAGCCGGCCGAATTCCAGAAAGTCATGATACCACTCTTCAAGCAGCTGTCCAAGTGCGTCAGCAGTCCTCACTTTCAGGTGGCCGAGAGGGCGCTCTACTACTGGAACAACGAGTACGTTCTGTCGCTGGTATCGGAGAATGCCACCGACATATTGCCGCTCATGTTCCCCAGTTTGTACAGGAATTCGAAGAGCCACTGGAACAAAACAATACACGGTCTAATTTACAATGCTCTGAAGTTGTTCATGGAGATGAATCAGAAACTGTTCGACGAATGCACCCAACAATACAAACAGGAAAGGCAAAGGTAAGAAACTAGAATATTTCACTCTCAATCACTCACATTTTATAAACGTATCCGCGTTCTAAACGTAGCATTCTTATTATATCATGTCTCGGAATAAGAAGTGATTCAAATATGCTTCTAGAACTCGATACACATAGCTTCAAATAATTGAAGAATAAAGCATTCACGTGAAAGCCTGGTTGTGTTTTATTACGTGTTCATTTTGCCTTTCTGTTTGCTTTGGCATTTCACTGTATGATTTTTTTTTAGTATACTTTATCACTTTGTTCATATTTTGTTAAAGTTATTAGGTGCGCAACTAAGTTCTCGCTGTTTTTCAAGAGATGGCTCCAGTAGTAAGTGCTGGTCGATTGTGACATAACCAAAACGTCATGAACCAAGCTTAGACATATGGTAAACAAACCGCTTTGACACATTAGTGATTTTGTTTTTGTGTCATATACTTTTGGTTGCGTGAAAATGTCTGATTTTGTACCAAATAATCGTCATTTGCGGGAAGTGTTGCTTTTCTTCTTTCATTCGAAGAAAACGGCGGCTGAAGCGCATCGAGAACTCCAAAAAGTTTACGGAGATGCTGCTCTAAGTGAAACAACGTGCCGTAATTGGTTCCGTCGCTTCAAAGACGGTGATTTCGATGTTGACGACCGTTCGCGTGAAGGAAGACCAAAAACCTTCGAAGACGCTGAACTGGAGGCATTGCTCGATGAGGATCCGTGCCAAACGTAAAAAGAGCTTGCTTCAGCATTAGGAGTTACCCGCCAAACCATTTCCCAGCGATTGCATGCGTTAGGAATGATTCAAAAACAAGGAACTTGGATTCCTTATGATTTGAAGCCAAGAGACGTTGAGCATCGTTTTTTCTCCTGTGAACAACTGCTCCAGCGGCAAGAAAAGAAGGGTTTTCTTCATCGCATCGTTACGGGTGATGAAAAATGCATTCATTACAGCAACTCAAAGAGAACAAAATCATGGGGACTGTCCGGTCATGCTTCTACGTCGTCGGTTCGGTTGAATATTTACGCTGCGAAGGTTTTGCTGTGTATTTCGTGGGACCAAGCCGGTGTTATTTATTATGAGCTGTTGAAACCGAACGAAACCATCACTGGGGAACGGTATCGAACTCAATTGATACGATTGAGCCGAGCACTGCGCGAAAAACGGCCACAATACGAGCAGATGCTCGAAAAAGTGATTCTACAGCATGACAATGCTCGGCCTCACGTTGCCAAACCCGTTGAAACCTACTTAGAAACGCTCAAATGGGAGGTCCTACCCCACCCGTCATATTTCCCAGATATTGCGCCGTCTGATTATTACTTGTTCCGTTCGATGGCAGTTCCGCTCATAGGAAGACATCTCAAAATAGCTTGATTCGTGGATAGCCTCAAAAGACGAACTCTTCTACCGTGACGGTATTCGAGCTCTGCCAGAAAGATGGGAAAAAGTTGTCGCTAGCGATGGGCAATATTTTGAATGATTCATTTGTAAACATTTTTTCACAATAAAGTTGCATTTTCATCAAAATACAGTCAGAACTTAGTTGCGCACCTAATAGTTCGCTAATTTCTTCGTGCGAACTATACCTTACCGCGGATACTGTCATTACTTTCTGGTGATAATGATAACTTAGTTGTCGAAGTACGTATACAGAGTACGAACATTGATGTAAAGACTTTTTTATCCTTATTTGATTTATCTGATAGTTAAGACTTTCAGGTAGGTATTAACTAATCCGTCCTCGTCTTACGAACGATTGATGATTTCTTCTTTCTCTTAACATCGAACCGTTGCGTTATTTCCCTGTGTTTTTATATTTCCCTCTGTTTTTATATGTACCTTTCTGTTGATTGTAGAGAGCGCGAAAGACAGTACGAGCGCGAAAAGTTCTGGAGTCATTTGGAGAATTTGGCGTCGCGCAGCCCCAGTTACGAAATCATGAAGATCAAAAATGATGTCGAATTTAACAATATCACGAACAGTCCCGACCAAGACGACGACATCAACTTGGACAAGTTAGAACAAGAAACGCAAGAGGTAATATACAGATAGGTATTTCGCTCTGAATATTATTCTTCACCTACGGCATGCTCGATGTAACACCTTTATGTTTTTCTTTTTCTTTTTCGTTCGTTTGTCTTTGAATTACAATTTAGTCTTGCTGCAACGTTTGCAATTTGCAAATACTGCATAATCTGCCCAGAAATACTCCAGATATGCAAAAAATATGCGTTCGTTTTGTATATTCATATAACGACATATGAACTCCAAACAAGTAGTAATTCTTATCACATACATACGATACGTGTACATACTGTAATAAGGTTAGGCCAAGCTGCTCTATTTATCTTTAACCCGTGTACACACTTCGCAATTTAATAGACGATAAATGATAGATATTCATGTTGCTCGATAGTTAATGAGTAGTGATGCTGTGTATCAGCTACCTCAAACACTCAAAATGGAGTAACAGTTGAAACAATGGACTGCAGGTGGAACAAGTGTTGATTAATTATGATTACTGCCTTCTGGGACTACAATAGAAATCTGCTTATCGATTATCTTCAAAAGAGCAAAACGTTAACAGACGGATATTATGCAGACATTTACAACTGTATAATGCAATATGAAGAAACAAATGAAATCAATCAAATGTATATCGATAAAGGCAAATGGTATATAAACATTTCGAATAATGCCAATACTCGCCGGCCTAACTGACTTTGTCAAATATACACAAAATTAATCGATTTATTGATCGAAAAAAATATTGGGTCTGGGAAAAAGTTCGTAGCGTTTTTCCCGATAGATGGCATTGGTTGCCGATAACTAAAGAACAACAAGTCACAGCGACACCACCGACGGCTCGTTTTTTAGATGACCTTCCGAACGTTAGTTTGAGCGTAGAAACATTGTAATCGGTGCAGTGGTTGGAAAGTTATTCGCACTTGAAAATGGAGAAGAACAATGAGAAATTTCGCTATATTCTGCAATATTATTATGATAAGGGGAAGAACGCTGCGCAGGCTTGTGATAAAATTTGTGCTGTGTACGGTGAAGGTACTTTATCGAAATCTGTTGCGCGGAAATGGTTCGCTCGCTTTCGTTCTGGAAATTTCAATGTGAAAGATGAGTCACGCTCCGGTCGTCCAATCACTGAAAAATCTGATGAAATTCTTGAAAAAGTCCAACAAGATAAGCATATCAGCAGTGTCGATATTGGCATGGAGCTAGGCATTGACCACAAAACTGTTTTGAACCATTTACACAAAGCTGGTTACAAAAAAAAGCTTGACGTATGGGTTATGAGTTGAGCGTGAAAAACATGATGGACCGAATTAACATCTGCGATGCGCTGCTGAAACGGAATGAAATCGAGCCGTTTCTGAAACGTTTAATAACCGGAGATGAAAAATGGATTACGTACGATAATCGTAAAAGATCGTGGATAAAGGATGGTGAGCCGTCACAAGCGTTCGCTAAGCCAACATTGACGCCAAAAAAAGTGATGCTGTGTGTATGGTGGGACTGGAGGGGAATCGTCCACTACGAGCTACTTCCAACTGGTCAGACGATTGATTCTCAACTCTACTGTGCACAACTAGAGAGATTACGCCAGGCGATTGAAAGAAAACGGCCCGAATTGATTAATAGGAAAGGTGTTGTCTTCCATCATGACAACGCCCGACCACACACTTCTTTGATGACCCGTCAAAAATTGAGAGAGTTTGGTTGGGAAGTTTTGATGCACCCACCTTACAGTCCGGATATAGCACCCTCTGACTATCATCTGTTTCGATCTCTGCAGAACTCTCTCAATGGAATTAAGTTGGTTTCAAAAGAAGCCTGTGAAAACTACTTGAAAAGAAACCACAGAAGTTTTTCACCGATTCATGGATCTACCAAAAAAATGGCGAAACATTGTCGATAATAATGGAGCATATTCGGTTTAAATGAATTCGTCCACGCGCCATGCGGGGACCAGTTGAATTTTACTGAAAAAACGCCACGAACTTTTTCCCAGACCCAATATATCTAAACACAGTGAATACCAGTGCAGTGACATCTAACGTAACAACCAGCGAACTAACTGGCCGAACGAGAGATATATTGCGTTGGTTAGTCTTAGATGCCCGGTAAATAGTTATGCTGTCAACAAATACGTGGAAGAAATTTGAGTTGAGCCAGTTAGTTGGCTGGTTGTTACGTTAGATGTCACTGTAGTAATGTTCAATGTGTTTAGATATAAAAAAAACAGTGTTTTTTCTTCGATCGTTTCAACGCCAAAAATTCATGAATTACATCTTGTGTCCAGATTATTTTGCTAGATTTGGTCTGCTCAGACTTTTTTCTTTTGCCCAACGTGAAAACTTGGTCCAGTAGCAAGAAATTCGGATAGAACGAGACGATAATCACCGAATCTAACGCATATTTCGAACAGTTTAATAAAGTTTACCTTTCCGAAGGGGTATCATTTGAACATCAATAAATGTAATTGAGTTACAAAGAGAGTATATTGGAAAGTTCTATATTCTTTTTGTCCAAAACGTCCTGTTTTTTTTTCTACGCTCATTACTTTCTGATCCGCCCTCGTATTATCAGACTTTTAATTCAAATTACAAAGTAGTATGTAGGCATTAATGGGCGTGTACATGTACTGCACTGCGAAGTTTGGAAAATACAAATAACATGTAAGGAAAGGTTACATATTTGTTGTAGTTCTGTAGGCAATCTATCTTGACAAGTAAATTAACACTGCAGCTTGAATTAGTAATAGAATCGTTCACAAATTCAAAATTGAATTTATTTCTAATCCAACTCCGATTATATTTTACAGTGTTTTTGCTTTTTATCGTTTGTTTATTTTAATGCATACTTTTACTAAAGAAAATGAACCATACAAGCACCTAATCGTTTTATTCCTTTACCTTACTACTACAGCAGTTAACACAAGACGACAGTGGACAATAGTGTGAATTCTCTACATCTTCCTAAATTAAAACGTAATATTTTTTACGCGTCATATTTGGTAAAATTCTTTTTTTACGAAGGTCAATTTTAATACAGACTGTGGTTGATTGAATAAATCAAAGAAAGGTAAATAAAACTCCTTTCAACATTGATGTTCGTACTCTGTATACGCCTTTCGACAACTAAGTTGTCATCATCAGCAGATAATCACAGTATCGCACCTAAATCGCATAGAATTATACTGCATAAAAATCAGATACTGATTTAAATTTCAAACACTTTAGAATATTTTTCTTTTCTTAATTTTAAAACTCCGATTAGTCTCAGAGAAATGATTTAAGACTAGTGTTTCTTTTATAGGCTTTATAACAATACTATTTTCGAATGGCGGATAAAAATCTACAGATATAAGTAAGAAATTCAAGAATTTTTGTCCGTTACAGAGGCTGGAAACATCGAAATTGAGGAAAGGAGATTTATTTACCTTTTTTTACCTCGTTTTCTTCATATGATGTGAGACATGCTCTTGTGCTAACCACTGTATATCAGGTTGTTACAAATGTAATGTCCATTTTTTCCTTCAATCTGAACTGAATCGCAGCTGTGTGAAGACGTGTATGTTTTTGGTGAAAATTATTATTGTATTTGTAGAAAAGGGTATATATTTTGAAGTGTGTACCTGTTCCATTTCTTGGAAAGATTAATACACCTGTCCTTGTCTCGCCTGTCCTTGAAATGCTGTCGGCAAGAGATATTCGGGCAATTTACCTCTTTCAATTTAAAAAGGGATTAAATGCAGCTGCAGCAACGCGAGAAATTAATCAGACGTTCGGTGAAACCACGTGTAATGAACGCACATTACGGCGATGGTTTAAAAAATTCAGCGAGGGAAATTTTGATTTGGAAAATGAGCCTCGCGGATATGCGCGTAGCACCGCTAATGACAACGAGCTGCGTGTAGAAGTTGAAAGTAATCCGTCGACAACAGTGCGTAGCCTTGCAGAAACATTTCAAGTGTCCATTGCCACCATTAGTCGTCACCTTTCTTCGATTGGCAAAGTGAAGAAACTCGATCGATGGGTGCCACACCAATTAACGGAAGCCAATAAGCTCCGTCGATTAGAGGTGGCTACCTCTTTGGCTAATCGACAGAAAGTGGAACCGTTTCTTCATCGAGTGGTAACGTGTGACGAAAAGTAGATACTTTATGATAATAGGAGTCGGTCAGGACAACGGTTAGATCGAGGTGAAGCACCAAGACATCATGCACGAGCATCACTTCACCCGCGAAAGATTATGGTGACTGTATGGTGGACCAGTAAGAGTATTATTCAGTATTCATTTTTGCAACCTGGTGAAACCATCACGGCAGCGTCCTATTGTGCCGAACTGGAAACTATGCATGGAAAATTGAGCCGCTTGCAGCCCTTACTAGTCAATAGACATGGACCCATACTTCTTCATGATAATGCAAGACCTCATGTTGCACGACAGACAATCCAAAAACTTTCGGAATTTGGTTACGAAATTCTCCCTCACCCACCTTATTCACCTGACCTTTCGCCAACTGATTTTCATTTTTTCCGAAGTTTAGACAATCACTTAAAAAATAGGGACTTCCCTGACCGGGAGTCTGTAATAGCAGTGTTTGTGCAATATGTGAGCCGTCAAAACCTAGATTTCTTTTCAAAGGGAATTTTTCAGCTTCCAGGCCGTTGGCAACAAACTATTGATGTAAATGGAGACTATTTTGCAGAATAAATATTTATATTTTTTAAATTTAGACTTTTTTTATTCCTTACAAAATCGGACATTTCATATGTAACAACCTGATATTTCATACTGCATCTAAACTTTTCGACGGCAGTGTATTTACGTATTCCTTTTGAAAAAGTGTTTGACGATTTGCATTCAATTTTTAATAATTTTCCACAATAATTTGTTAGTATTTATTTTATTTGTGTTCACGTATTCTTTTTGAAAAACTTTATTGTCGATTTGCATTCGATGTTCGATATTTTTTCGCAATAATTTGTTCGGCGTTCACCATTATTCAAATGCAGTAATGTATTTTGCCTGTTTTCAGACACGAAAAATCCGCAACACCAACAAACCGCTAGTGCGACGCAAGTCCGAACTACCCCAAGATCAGTACATGGTGAAGGCCCTGAACGATCACAAGAGGGCCGACGAATACCTCGTAACACCACCTGACGTCAACAAGTGCTAGTCCCACTCACGAGTCCAGCGCAACCAGCGCATCTCTTTTTAGTGAGAGAAGAGCTCTAGCTTAGTTATATAGTGTGCCAACAGATTCTGTTCGTGTAACAATTTACACACACACACACACACTCGTTGAACGTTTTAATTTAACACCTTTTTTTTTGATTCTAGTTTAATTTCTCTCTCCCCTTTCCTTGTCTATTTCCTCTGTTAGTTCGTTTTATTACTGAATTTTCTTTTTTAAATTCTGTTCTCGGACCAGCGTATACGCAACTGCTGGACAAGAAAACAAAAAGCATTGACGAACAAACGTGTTTCTGTGCATAACCATTAATTACTTGATGGGTGTAAATATATATACTTGCGAAATATAATTGATATACGATAAATATACAAAACAAAATACTTTCATGATCAGCTTGCCACTGCATTTTAACAAAAATGTCGTTTTCCTTGATTCATTTGGTGGTCGTAAAGTAAAAAAAAAAAACATCGGTTAATAATGTACATTGCGACTAATACATTGGCCAGTTTTTTAATTTAAACATTGCAGTTCATAAATCTGACTTTGCCGAAGAAATTTTTAATGGTAACAACTTTACGGTATCTGAATTTACTCAATTACGTATAATACTAATTGTCTATTTGCACTATTTCATTCCGATCTCACATGACTTAAAATTAAATTTTCGCTCGAAATGAGAAAAATTGTTTATCTTCATTTATAATCCTTTTTTGAGTAGATTGCAATATTTTCCAGTTGAGATACGTGTAATGTTGCTTCATGTGTATTGCAATGGTTATTCGTCAGGCTCATTTCACTTACCGTCTGGTGTTCCGGAAGGTTCTAATTTAAGATCATTACTTCTCTGACCAGAAATATAGGGTTACTATAATATTTTCCAAATTGTATTCATTCTATTATAACCATCCGATTAATCGATTAACTGATAATTCTGAAGTATACGTTTGTGGAAAGTCGACCTCTTTCATTTGTAGACGACATCAGAAGACTTTCTTAAAATTTTACACGTTTAAAGTGAAATAAACACAAATACCTTCATCTAGGTGAAATATAACGTCCATCTGTCTGTTTTTATTTCGGGACACTTCACGCTACGCCGGTAATAAGTTTGTTCTGTCACAATCTTCAACGTTTCTTACAAAAAATTGTTACTGTTCACTCTAGAGAGTGACACTTGGATATTTGTAGATAAGCTATGCGGATTTGATTGCAAAATCCCATGTATTTTCTTATGGATGTTCATTTTGCGTTTCTTGCCCCTTATCCAGTGATATTTTAGAGCCACACTGTACACGTCACACCAACTGGTAGGCAGGTGGACAAACTAGTAAAAAGACTGTTTGTCTGTCTACCTGTCTACCAGTTAATGAAACGTGTATGACGTGCTTTCACTTATTTTCAGTCGTTTTCATTTTTCATTCTATTATAAGCAACTAATTAAAGTTCTGATTGGAACCATTACTTCTCTGATCGAAAATATATCTTTCCATATTGCATTGTTTTTTTTTTTCATTCTATTGCAACCATTACAACCGATTAAGGTTTTGATTTGCGACTATTACTTTTCTAACCAAAAATATATCGAGGGTTACCATATTTTTTTCCAAACTGTGTTGTCTTTTTACATTCTACAGGGTGGAGCAGAGGAAACGCATGTTTTTCACTATTGAATGACTGGGAAACGGTTCGATGAAATTAATAAAAACAAGCATTAAGTGATAGAGTTTTTTAATGCAGTTTTGAAATATACACACTTTAATTAGGTTCGAAAAATAATGTCTTGGAGATGACGTCCTTCTTGCTGGATACAAATTTGGATCCTCTCCTGAAAGTTACGGACGGCTCTCTCCAACAATTCATTCGGCACGGCTTCAATTACTTGACGAATGGAATTCTTCAGGTCATTGATTGTGCGAGGCTTGTTCATGTAGACTCTAGATTTCAAATATCCCCACAAAAAGAAGTCGCATGTCGACAAATCGGGTGAGCGAGGGGGTCAGTGTACATCACCATTTCTCGAAATAACATGTCCTGAGAACATTTGTCGAACCACTTCCATTAATGTTCTCGCCGTATGAGCTGTGGCACCGTCCTGCTGAAACCATATTTCTTTCATATTCACTTGACGCCTTTCAAGTTCTGGATGAAGAAAGTTGTTTAGCATTTCAACGTAGCGCGCTGATGTCACAGTAACTGTAGTTCCTTCCTCTTCAAAAAAATAGGGTCCAACAATTCCCATCTTTGAAATGCAGCACCACACTGTTAGTGTGGTGAACTGTGGAGAGGTCTTTGGTGCAATTGATGTGGGTTCTCCGACGCCCAAAACCGACAATTTTGAACATTGACGTAACCATCTAGATGAAAATGTGTTTCATCACTCATGAGGACTGTAGCATCTGCATCTTCCGTAAAAATTTCGTCCATTACGCGACAAAACTCTCTGCGTTGCACAAAATCCCCTTCACTAAGCTGATGGACGATCAGTAACTTGTACGGGTGAAACTTAAGATCATCATGTAAGATGCGATGAAGCGAACGACGTGACATACCCAGCGCTACAGCCTGTCGTCTAGTCGATCGCTTCGGTCTAGCAACAACTGCCGTTCTCACTCGTTCTACATTTTCCGGAGTTCGTACTGAACGGGGAAGACCAGGTGGTTGCTTTTTCATCACAGATCCAGTACTTCTAAACGCTGCAACCCATCGGAGTACAGTATTTCGATCAGTCACTGCACCTCGACGTCCAACTCTAAAATTTTGACGGAAAAGACGTTGCACTGTGACTACGGAATCATTGTTTCTAAAGTACTGCTCGACAACTAACACGCGATGCTCTACGCTCCAAAGCAACTGAAACTGCGTTGTATGGGCAGTCTGCAAACATTCATTCAAGTCGCCGCGTACTAGTAGTTCGAAAAACATGCGTTTCCTCTGCTCCACCCTGTATTATAACCATCCGATTAAGGTTCTGATTGGAACCATTACTTCTCTGACCAAAAATATATCTTTCCATATTGCATACCTTTTTTTTTTCATTCTATTACAACTATCCGATTAAACTTCTGATTTGGGACCATTACTTTTCAAACCAAAAATATATCGAGGGTTACTATATTTTTTCCAAATTGTATTCATTCTATTATAACAATCTGATTAATCAAAATAGAAAGTCGGCATCTCATTTGCAGACGACGTCGGAACATCAAAATTTTACGCCCTTAAAATTTCACATCGATCGCGATATAGACACGCAAATGTTTTCATCTAAGCAAACCAGGATAGATCTATCAATATCTATGTGTATTTATTTTGGGACACTGCAACCTGTACTCGTAGTAAATGTGTTATCTCTGTTCTTCGACATTTCTTACGGATCTCTTACTGTTTCCTCTAGATAGATATTGTACATTTAAAAATAAAAAATGATATAATTCGATGTTACAGTCCTGTTTGTATCAATTGATCGACATAAATTATAAATAATGAAAAAATTATTAACTGCCGAATAAAGCAATAACCACGTTCAAACTACAGCTCATCAGGTAGTCTCGGCGTCATTGGAAGTTCTATGAACCTGGTTGGTGTTTTAATAAAATGCACGATTCAAAGATTTAAGTTAATGTAACTTTACATATTGTCTATTCAAGATTGCAACTCTTTTGTCGAAATGTGTTTATAATTTCCAACGATCTGTGTTTTTGGTTAATTTCCGATATAATTCGACTAAACTAACAATGTGTATCCACAATACAAAGTTCGTTGGTTATGATTTATGAACTGAACAATGGGTACAATTAAAAAATTTACGTGGCACGGTTTTTTTTTTTACATATTCCTCAACTCATGCTAAAAACCTCCGAAACGAATACAAGAAATTCTTGTTTGTTTATTTTTTTAATATATATATAGTGGCGTAGATAACACGTACAAGAATTCATTTAATTTCCTTTACAAATTTCCAGACGATATTTCATAACTTTATTAATTTATTAAACTATTTTAATTTCTTTTTTTTAACTAGTGTACTACATGATGTACCAATAATTTTACCAATTTAGGGAAAACTTGTGGAAAAATTTAAATCTACTTTTTGTTGTAATTAAACTGGTTCTACTTGTTCCTCAAAATATATATATTTTTTAGCATTTATTTCATTTACACAAACTACAAATTTCTCATACAAGCTACATATTAAGCCTAGTGGCTTTCCTAATTGAATGTTCTATTATTTGAATAAAACGATGGACATTTCGCAGTCGATATACTATCATATTGTTTTTTTCTTGTTGTCTGCATCGTTTGTATCAGAGCATGTTTATCAATCTCTCTTTCGTAGACTGTCACTGTTAATTCAAATTCCTTCAGGGGTTAATATAATATAATAAGCTCTTAACTATTTTCTCAAATAAGATTTTTATACTGAATCATTAGAGAAGCCATCGACATAGAGAAATAACACTAATCGAACCAGTAACAAATTCAGTTGCAGGAATTTAAATTTGCTACGAGAGCCAATCATAATCACAGAAATTTGTCATCTTCTTTCCTCGGTCTTCTAAATTTCTTCGATTAATCTTTAGTTTTCCTTGAAAATCTTTTATATTACACGATGCACAGACAACAAGAAAGAACCAGTTTTCTTGTTGTTTGTGCATCGTTTGTATCAGAGCATGTTTACCAATCTCTCTTTCGTAGACTGTCATTGTTAATTCAAATTCCTTCAGAGGTTAATATAATATAATAAGCTCTTAACTATTTTCTCAAATAAGATTTTTATACTGAATCATTAGAGAAGCCATCGGCATAGAGAAATAACACTAATCGAACCAGTAACAAATTCAGTTGCAGGAATTTAAATTTGCTACGAGAGCCAATCATAATCACAGAAATTTGTCATCTTCTTTCCTCGGTCTTCTAAATTTCTTCGATTAATCTTTAGTTTTCCTTGAAAATCTTTTATATTACACGATGCACAGACAACAAGAAAGAACCAGTTTTCTTGTTGTTTGTGCATCGTTTGTATCAGAGCATGTTTACCAATCTCTCTTTCGTAGACTGTCATTGTTAATTCAAATTCCTTCAGAGGTTAATATAATATAATAAGCTCTTAACTATTTTCTCAAATAAGATTTTTATACTGAATCATTAGAGAAGCCATCGGCATAGAGAAATAACACTAATCGAACCAGTAACAAATTCAGTTGCAGGAATTTAAATTTGCTACGAGAGCCAATCATAATCACAGAAATTTATCTTCTTCTTTCCTCGGTCTTCTAAATTTCTTCGATTAATCTTCAGTTTTCCTTGAAAATCTTTTATATTACACGATGCACAGACAACAAGAAAGAACCAGTTTTCTTGTTGTTTGTGCATCGTTTGTATCAGAGCATGTTTATCAATCTCTCTTTCGTAGACTGTCATTGTTAATTCAAATTCCTTCAGGGGTTAATCTAATATAATAAGCTCTTAACTATTTTCTCAAATAAGATTTTTATACTGAATCATTAGAGAAGCCATCGACATAGAGAAATAACACTAATCGAACCAGTAACAAATTACAGTTGCAGGAATTTAAATTTGCTACGAGAGCCAATCATAATCACAGAAATTTGTCATCTTCTTTCCTCGGTCTTCTAAATTTCTTCGATTAATCTTTAGTTTTCCTTGAAAATCTTTTATATTACACGATGCACAGACAACAAGAAAGAACCAGTTTTCTTGTTGTTTGTGCATCGTTTGTATCAGAGCATGTTTACCAATCTCTCTTTCGTAGACTGTCATTGTTAATTCAAATTCCTTCAGAGGTTAATATAATATAATAAGCTCTTAACTATTTTCTCAAATAAGATTTTTATACTGAATCATTAGAGAAGCCATCGGCATAGAGAAATAACACTAATCGAACCAGTAACAAATTCAGTTGCAGGAATTTAAATTTGCTACGAGAGCCAATCATAATCACAGAAATTTATCTTCTTCTTTCCTCGGTCTTCTAAATTTCTTCGATTAATCTTCAGTTTTCCTTGAAAATCTTTTATATTACACGATGCACAGACAACAAGAAAGAACCAGTTTTCTTGTTGTTTGTGCATCGTTTGTATCAGAGCATGTTTATCAATCTCTCTTTCGTAGACTGTCATTGTTAATTCAAATTCCTTCAGGGGTTAATCTAATATAATAAGCTCTTAACTATTTTCTCAAATAAGATTTTTATACTGAATCATTAGAGAAGCCATCGACATAGAGAAATAACACTAATCGAACCAGTAACAAATTACAGTTGCAGGAATTTAAATTTGCTACGAGAGCCAATCATAATCACAGAAATTTGTCATCTTCTTTCCTCGGTCTTTTAAATTTCTTCGATTAATCTTTAGTTTTCCTTGAAAATCTTTTATATTACACGATGCACAGACAACAAGAAAGAACCAGTTTTCTTGTTGTTTGTGCATCGTTTGTATCAGAGCATGTTTACCAATCTCTCTTTCGTAGACTGTCATTGTTAATTCAAATTCCTTCAGAGGTTAATATAATATAATAAGCTCTTAACTATTTTCTCAAATAAGATTTTTATACTGAATCATTAGAGAAGCCATCGGCATAGAGAAATAACACTAATCGAACCAGTAACAAATTCAGTTGCAGGAATTTAAATTTGCTACGAGAGCCAATCATAATCACAGAAATTTATCTTCTTCTTTCCTCGGTCTTCTAAATTTCTTCGATTAATCTTCAGTTTTCCTTGAAAATCTTTTATATTACACGATGCACAGACAACAAGAAAGAACCAGTTTTCTTGTTGTTTGTGCATCGTTTGTATCAGAGCATGTTTATCAATCTCTCTTTCGTAGACTGTCATTGTTAATTCAAATTCCTTCAGGGGTTAATCTAATATAATAAGCTCTTAACTATTTTCTCAAATAAGATTTTTATACTGAATCATTAGAGAAGCCATCGACATAGAGAAATAACACTAATCGAACCAGTAACAAATTCAGTTGCAGGAATTTAAATTTGCTACGAGAGCCAATCATAATCACAGAAATTTATCTTCTTCTTTCCTCGGTCTTCTAAATTTC
Organism: Dermolepida albohirtum; assembly: GCA_031893035.1. NCBI lineage: Eukaryota > Metazoa > Arthropoda > Insecta > Coleoptera > Scarabaeidae > Dermolepida > Dermolepida albohirtum. The sequence continues at coordinate 137,726 of JAVIWB010001380.1, read as the reverse complement.
TTCGATTAATCTTCAGTTTTCCTTGAAAATCTTTTATATTACGCCCTCGTTTCCCAGATATCAATACTCATGAGATTTTTTTTGATCATAGTCTAGGTTTTACATGCACATAGAGCAGACAGTAGCTGATAGTAGGTGAATGTAACGTGGGATTACGTAAAGTTGAAAATATATGAAATTCTGGAGAAGACAGTGTAGGGTTGGTGGGTCGGTCATTAAATTGTGGATCCAGTATGTTCGAGTCTTCTTACTAGACTTTAGATAAGTTATCCATTTATAATCGATTTTCGTTTATATCAAAAGAAATATTTCATTTGATTAATGTTTATGTAGATGGAAAAGAAAAGAAATGAAATACTTTTAAAATGATAATTTCAAACTGTAAATTTTATTCTTTTGTATTGGGTATTTCGACTATTGTGGTAATAAAACACTTACTTGTTAGTAAGGACGTTTCGGAGTGATTCCCCTTTTTTCAAGTTACTGTAATACATTTTTTATTTACACGCTTTTATTATTTTGCGTATAATAGTTTTCTTTCTTATTTATTTATTTGTGAGTACTTACATTTTTTATTTTATTATATTTTTTTTCTGTTTATTACTGTAAAATTCACAATCACACAAGCATTTTAAAATTTATAAACTTTTGCTCTTTTAATATGGACGTAATTTTTGTGGGGCTTCGTTGAGGATTTTCTGCATGCGCATGTATGTGTCTTATTGCTTTCTTTTATCTCCTGTGTCAAGTATGCATATGTATTTGCAAATTTATGTTAACTGAAGTTTGTATATACAGGGAGATGCAGATAATTTATTATCTAAGGGTTATTATAAATATCATTTGAAATAGATAGAAGAGACATTATGAACCTTGAGGATGACATTTATAATAATCTAATTCTTAGAAAATAGATTGTCGGCATCTCCCTGTATATGCAAGCATTAGTCAACGTAAAGAAGTTAATCTACAACTATACATGCATACTTAACACCGGGGATAAAAGAAAAAGAAAGAAATAACACACATGTGCATGCAGAAAGCCCTCGACTAAGACCTACTAAGATTACGTCCATATGAAGACAGAGTAACTCGAAAAAGGGGACCATCCGAAGCATCTTTTTTAAAAATTAAGTGTTTTGTGCGTTTGTTCTGTGTTTGTACATCGGTCAAAATATCCAATGTAAAAGAAACAAAACGACTAACATTTACATTGAGAATTTGTTCCTAATTGTAATCTCTCTTTGAGTCTCTGGAATTGTAATATTCGCAAGTATGGAAGTTTTATTGATTTTACGTGTTAAATAAATCTATCAAACTTGGGAGTTTTTGTTGTAATAATAATAATAGATCTCTTGTAACCAGGCTTGTAATTGCTGCGAATTGACTGCCCACTATTACTCCATTTAACTCCACATATTCAATTTCAACAGCCTGAGTTGGGACCGAGGCTTGAACTCGATACCTATAGATTAATAGACTAGTTTACCAGTTCACTGAACCACCTTGGTGAAATAAATGCTTTAATTATCAAATTATCGTCTAATGAGTCTTAAAAATTGATATTAAAAATGTTACTTTTAAAATGAAATTTTGCCAAAGTACGGAACCAGTTTTGTTATTTCAAAATAATAAAAACTATTTTATTTATTGCAGAGTAGAAAGTTTCGTATGTGTGAGAGATTGCACATGCTTCTGTAACTTATATTTAGTGTTTAAATTTATTGACTGAACCCTCAAAATTGATCCAATAAAATTGCTGTCGATACTGTAAGGAATTTAGTCGGGGATTACTTTCAAACATATAATAAAATACAGGAGTAAGTCGAGGCATGTATATATTTTTTTTAAATTGTAGTATCATTCTGTACACTCTTGTTTCCCAGCTGCACTAAATTCTACACTCGATGCATTTAAAATTACGCAACCGATGTGTAATCTCTATGTTGGAAGACGGATGGATTAATTTTAAAATCGATATTATTGGATCAATCACCGGGACTTTTTTTTTTTATTTTAAAAACAATATTTTGTGGTAATAATCTAATCTAATCAACTTATATTTTCTTAAGAAAAATCAACAAAAAGACAATGGAAACAAAAAAAAAAATAGTTAATTCGCTATAGGTTTTATAAAAATGTCAGGTCATGCAATTTTTATTCGTTACATTGATAAGTGGCTAGAGGATACCCATAACGATGAGTATATACATTCAAAATAGGATTTTTATCCGTATTATAATTATTATCTATTTTAGTTAATGAATTTATTGTGTATATAAGCATATATAATAAGTATAAAAGTTGAATTGATATTATTGTACACAGTATTTTTTTTATGTACAGCTTTGCTTTGTGGATGATAATATGATTATATATATATATTACTATTATACAAAATACAGTAAATTATTTACTGAGTCCTTTTGTGTTTTTCTGTCTCTCATAGTCTACACCAAGTGACAAAAAGAAACTGCTCCCTACTGTTGTTAGTAATATTCAGGAATAATCTTTAGAACAGAAATACTTTCGGAAGTACATGTGACATCATCAAAATATGTTCGAACGCAATGAGCAAACGTTGGTAGGGGCGTCTACAATTCAATTTGTAGAAAGCATTAAGAGTGCATAAAGATACTGAGGTTTGAAACAAATTATTCTTTTTATTTTAATGTTTATGACGGATTTTAACGTTGTTATATAATATACAGTTTGCATAATGTATCAGGTTGTTACAAATGTAATGTCCGTTTTTTCCTTCAGTCTGAACTGAATCGCACCTGTGTGAGACGTGTATGTTTTTGGTGAAAATTATTATTGTATTCTGTTCCATTTCTTGGAAAGATTAATACACCTGTCCTTGTCTCGCCTATGGAAATGCTGTCGGCAAGAGATATTCGGGCAATTTACCTCTTTCAATTTAAAAAGCGATTAAAGGGAGCTGCAGCAACGCGAGAAATTAATCAGACGTTAGGTGAAACCACGTGTAATGAGCGCACATTACGGCGATGGTTTAAAAAATTCAGCGAGGGAAATTTTGATTTGGAAAATGAGCCTCGCAGATATGCGCGTAGCACCGTTAATGACGACGAGCTGCGTGTAGAAGTTGAAAGTAATCCGTCGATAACAGTGCGTAGCCTTGCAGAAACATTTCAAGTGTCCATTGCCACCATTAGTCGTCACCTTTTTCGATTGGCAAAGTGAAGAAACTCGATCGATGGGTGCCGCACCAATTAACGGAAGCCAATAAGCTCCGTCGATTAGAGGTGGCTACCTCTTTGGCTAATCGACAGAAAGTTGAACCGTTTCTTCATCGAGTGGTAACGTGTGACGAAAAGTGGATACTTTATGATAATCGGAGACGGTCAGGACAATGGTTAGATCGAGGGTGCTCATGTTGCACGACAGACAATCCAAAAACTTTCGGAATTTGGTTACGAAATTCTCCCTCACCCACCTTATTCACCTGACCTTTCGCCAACTGATTTTCATTTTTTCCGAAGTTTAGACAATCACTTAAAAAATAGGGACTTCCCTGACCGGGAGTCTGTAATAGCAGTGCTTAAGCAATATGTGAGCCGTCAAAACCTAGATTTCTTTTCAAAGGGAATTTTTCAGCTTCCAGGCCGTTGGCAACAAACTATTGATGTAAATGGAGACTATTTTGCAGAATAAATATTTATATTTTTTTAAATTTAGACTTTTTTTATTCCTTACAAAATCGGACATTTCATATGTAACAACCTGATAATATGCTATTCGAATTTCTAAAATTCAAGCAAATGTATTGCATATGCTTCAGAATATTTAATGTTTACTTTGTTTAATTTTATTAATATGAAATTCTCATACTTAGTGTACTGGGGAAATTAGTTTTCGTTCGTATATATATTTTGCTTTCCTAGTATGTCATGGAAAAATAAACTTGTACACCGAGTGTTCCATGATATGACTGCCACAGCTTAAGAATGTGTTGCTGAAACAATTTCAAGTCGAAAATATCTAATCTACATATACGCCAAACTTGTATCATAACTGAGCTGCAAACATTTATAGTTTTAGATAACTTTACTAATGCAGGTATCATGTATCGCTGCAAAAAAAATCTCAATGAAGAAACTTTAGAAAGAAGTCGCTTTAGTGAATTCGTTGTTCAAAATATTCACCCAGTTGCTGTAAAGATAGTCTAGTTCTAGTTAGAATTGAAGAACTACCTCTGCTGACACTCTCGAGATCAGCATGAAGAGTTTCTGCGACATCCATAATTCTAACAAGTTGTTCTGCAAAAAAGCAAATTTTTCAATCATCACAATAAAAAATAAACTAGAGGATTTACGCCTAGTGACCTTGGCGGCCAAGCAACTACTAAACTTCTTCCAATTCACCGATTCGTGTAACTTTAAATAAGAAAATCAGATACTTGTTTACTAAAATGCAGAGGTGCGCCATCGTGCTGTATTCACATTCGTCGTCTTGCATTAACAAGAACGTCATTCTGTAATGTTGTAAAGTCATTTTCCAGGAAATGTAAATAACGAACAGCGGTGAGACCTTCTTCGATTATAAACGGACCAATAAGATTCTATTTTAAGAGCTCTTTCCTATTTTCCACGAATTAGTGCGTATCATCTGTACCACGTGAAATGAATTATGATTCACCTGAAAAGATTACAATTAATTATAAATGAACTTTCGTTCATTTCAATCGTGCAGACCGCATTTTTTATTTGTTAGAAACGTCTTCTTCCCCGACCGACGTGAATTTGAATCTACACTATCAATCTTCTACGAATCGTGGAGGTACTCACTCGCATGCCAGTCATTTCCCACAACACCATTGACGTCGATGTTTTATTTTTTAAACACATTCGTTCCGTTTAGTCATTGCCCGCATTCTTCCGTTACTAAATTTTCTTTTAAAGGAACCTGTTTCATTACTCCTGTTTAAAAAATAACTGATGCTAAACACACTGCACTTCGCCTTCATGCTTATTTGTCGCATCGACTAAATTTTTTTCTTTTAAAACCAATACAACACCTTCTGGTGCACTAATATATAATTACTCTACTTTGAAAAAAAAACCAAAGCACTAATTTTACGAGGGTAGTTTGACAAGTGGTGAGAATGGAAAAGAAAATCGAATTTTTAAATACAAAATAATTTTTATTTTTCAATATATTCTCCTAAAAGAGCAATACATTTATTCCAACGGTGCTCCAATGCCCTTATGCCATCTCTAAAATGCGATTCCGGAAGGCTTGCAAAATACTCATTTACGAAGATGATAAGCTCGTCGTTAGATGAAAATTTCTTTCGACCTAGTGCCGTTTTCAATTTTGGAAAAAGGTGGAAGTCGGAAGGGGCTAGATCCAGCGAATAAGGCGCATGCGGTACTAATTGGAAATGCAACTCGTGGATTTTGGACATCGCAATTGTGCTGGTATGCGAGGGAGCGTTGTCTTGGTGAAACAGAATCTTTTTTTTGCCATTCCTGGCCGTTTAGCACGAATCTCAACATTTATTTTTTGTGCAAGTTCTGCATAATATTGTCCGTTTATTGTGGCACCTTTCTAAAGGTAATCAATGAGCAAAATGCCCCTTGAATCCCAAAAAATTGATGCCATCACCAGTGGCGGCTGGTCAGGTGAGGCAGGTGAGGCAGTGCCTCACCATCTAAATCTTGGAATTATAACAAGAATAATATGTATACTTTTAAAATTCTTTATAAATTAATTATCATCTTTTATTCAGAATTTATCTTATAAACAATAAGAAAATAGTTTTAAATAAACCGGCATTACAAGCAAAGTACAAATTTATCATTTCATTTTAATTCCGTGCGAATGTACGAGCGCGTATACTTGCCCCGACCAACTTCATGCTTGATCTATGTATATCCCTACTAAACACGAATATTTGAGGCCCGGCCACTCATTGCCTCTCATTGAAAATTTATAACGCACTACAGCAGTCAAAAAAATTCTCAATTTTTATGGAAATTACAGTAAAGTATTAGCTACATATTTAAGATAACAAAGAAGAAAAAATATTCAAAAAGTTAATAGATTTTTCTAACTTTATTGTGAGATTTTTGAATTTTTTAATAATATAGAAAGCATTATTAATAGGATAAATTAAGTATTTATTTAATGATATAAAGATGTCTAAAGGTTTACATTCTTCTTGTACAGTTTCTCAATATTTCCTCCACGCAAATAATATGTTTTAAGTTTTAACAGGAGTATTTTTATTGTTTCAAGTAGATATTCTTTAGATATCAATGTATGTATGTATGTATTATTTAGTCTGAAGCCAATTTGAACTGAGCCTCTCATCGAATCACAATCGCCGAACTACCGAATATACTCGAGGCTGACATTCTCGGCCCGAATCGCAAATTACAGCTTGGGGGAATAACAAAGTTAGGTTAAATATTTTAATATTTGTTTAGTGATATTTTCAGTGATTTAAAAATTGTGAATATGGATTTAGAAAATGTAAGAAATACACAAGACATTGTAGATTTTTTAATAAGAAATACGTTCGTTGTTCTATCGGTAGAAGATCAATTATATGTCAAAAACCTTCCAAGACCAAACCCTGGTTTATCAAAATCTCTTACAATACACGGTAAGTCTAACAGAAATTTCAATAATAATAATAATAATTACGTTTTTTGCTTGATAAGTTTAGAGAATTTCGGGAGTGTGATACATATTTCAGTACTGTATACGAAAATTCGATGTCTGACGAATCTGTTGCACATAAAAGGCGTAGAATTGATGACGTTCCAGATACTAAACAAAATCATAGAAAATTATTTTTCGAAATTCTAGATACGTTTATTAGTCAAATTGAAATTAGATTTATTGATTTAGAAAAACTTGCTTTTTTTGATTTATTAACAGAAAGTAAATTTGAAGAATATTCGAAGGCATTTCCTCAGAGGCTCTTAAATAATTTGTTTGAACAATATAAATTTTTTGATCAAATTCAATTAAAAAATGAATTAGCTGTTATTTATAGTGGCATGCAACTCCTTGGTAATTCTAAAACACCATGTGAAATGTTAAGATTTATGCACGAACAAAAGTTAGCCATCTGTATGCCAGAACTTTTTAAATTGCTAAGTATAGTAGTTACCATATCGGTAACTTCCGCGTCCGTTGAGGGAAGTTTTTCCACATTGAAACGTATAAAATCGTATGTTAGAAATACAATTGGACAACAAAGACTTAGTAACTGTGCACTAATTGCAATCGAAAAGGAATTGGTTAAAACGATGACGAGGGATGAACGATTTTATAATGATGTAATTGATTATTTTGCTAACACAAAAAACCGGAGGATACCTTTGCTATACAAGAAGTAAAATCTATTAAATGTAGTTCTACGTGCAATGCCAATAAAGGAAATTTTCTGTATTTTAAAATATTTTCATTTTGCATGAAATTTTGTTATTGGATTGTTGTTGATTTATATATATATATACATATATATGTATATATTTGTTATATTATTAAATTTTATATTATAATAGGAATGTATTTATTTTTTATTTTTAAATCCTAGAAGATTGAGTTCTTATTTTCGATTAATGTTTTTAGAATTTGTTTGATTTTTTAGAATATTTATTTTCGTTTCACAAGGGTTTGCTTTGAAACTTCGTTTTCCCTTAAAAATCGAATGGGGCGCGATATAGGGCTCAGTTCACGTCTGGCAGCCCTGTTTGTACTGGAAGCCCTATATATATATATAAATATATATAAACTGTTTTTATATGTAGTAGGTATATAGAGTTTATTAATCAATTGTAAACAATTTTGAATATTCATTATTCTATCTGCCTCACCATGTCAAATACTCACGAGCCGCCACTGGCCATCACGTTGTTTGCCGATAAAGTGGTTTTCGCTTTCTTTGGAGGTGCAGAACCACGTTCTAACCATGTTTCGACTGTTGTTTAGTTTCGGGTGTACTGTAGTGTATCCAAGTTTCATCGCGAGTAACAAATCGCCTACAAAAATCAACCGGATTCCGCTTATAAAGGTCCAAACACTCATTGGAAATGCGCAAACGAGTGAACCTTTGATCAGTCGTAAGCAATCGTGGCACCCATCTTGTCGAAAGCTTGCAAAGGCCCAATTCTTTCGTTAAAATGTGGTGTACGCGTTTTGTTAAAATGTTTACCATGTCTGCTGTCTCTCTCACTTTGAGTCGTCGATCTTGCGTAATAATATTATGCATTTTTATAATCATTTCCTTAGAAGTCAGGATTTTAGGTGCTCCAGAGCGCGCTTCATCAACACAACTTGTTCTACCACGTTCAAATTCATTTACCCATCTACTTATTGTGGCGGATGATGGAGCAGATTCACCTAATGTTTCCCGTAACTCATCTTTTATTTCGGTAGCTTTCATACCCTTAATTACGAAGTATTTAATCACCGCACGATACTCTGCTTTTTCCATTTTAACAAAACGACGTGTTGCTTCTTTTTCAATCAGCTGTCAAAAATAAACTAATCAACCGATTTACCTAAATATCGGTATGTAAACATATAAATAGGCAACCTAAATTACAGTGCATTTGTTTTACCAATTAGAGCGCCACCTAGGTGTCATTCTCACTACTTTTCAAATTATCCTCGTAATTTGCTTAGTGTTTGAACTACTACATTTGTGTTCATTCTTTCAGAATTTTATTTTTTCTGCTTTACAATATTTCAACATAATTAACTTTGGTTGTTTCTACGTTATTCCTTTTACATTGTTAGCTCATACTTGAAAATATGATGTTCGACAATGAAGATGTGATATCATGGTTATAGTTATTAAAAGAATTAAGAGTTTTAATATTTTTATGAAAACTAGTACAGGTTACAACGAATAGGTAACTACAAAAAAATTAAAACATTAACATTCCTCTGAGTATTATTGGTTAGAGGAAATCCTCCGTGGAAGTAATTGTAGCTTCGATGAGTAGACCAAAATCTAATTCATTCAATGTAGCCTTAGCTGTTAACAGGTCCAAAAATGTGTCCAATGGGGATAGGCGATCTCCTGTTGGGAACGCTGCCAAACCTTCAAACAAAATTTATGTTTAAAATATTCTTAAAATCATGAATAAGCAAAAATATAGTAACATTCTCTATCGTTAGAATATTTTTGCTTGCACTATCTAATATTTATTAATTAATAATTACGTATCAAAATAACACAAAACAAAAATTAGAAATAAACCATGCACTACCATGCTTATATTTGAGGTCGTTACCGAGCTGGTAATTTTTCGTTTTCTGTAATATTTGCGGCTTGGAGGCCGCTCCTTCTACGCCCGATAACACGTTCATGGAATGCTCCCTAGCTCTGAGCATCAAACTAACCGGATGATTCCACTGATTTAAAAGGCGCTTTGCCCTCATTCTCGGCAACAAAGAGAGCAATGTTAGTTTCCTTTCCACGCCAGTCTTTGTGTCTGGAATATCTGAAAAAGAAAATTAGTTTCAATTCTGCGGTTCTAAAAGGTGAAAATCGCTTTCCGCGTCATACAATAGTTAGATGATTTTCATCTGCTTTAAGCTCTGATTTCTCGGTCTATTTCAAAGAACTGAAAGCAGACAGAATCATCTGATTATTTTATGGTGTAGAAAGCGGTTTTCTTCTTTTAAAAAGAGAGTGAGTGAACCGTTATCTTATTTTGTGCTAACTTTATAAATATAGACGGATTAGATCTGTTCCAGAATGCAATTTATTTCATATTACGAGGTTCGGAACTGTACCGCTTAGTAGCCTAATTGGTAAGGTGGCCGTCTAAAAAACGGCAAGTACAGATACAGATTCGAGTCCTGCTCCAATGCAGAAATTTTCAGTTAATTTACTTACAACAATGGAATAGTAAGAAATATTAATTTATAAATACGGATTTGGATGGTCCTATAAGTACCCGGCCTTGGCCTAGAAATGGCGGTAGTTGTTTGGAAAAATATCATGGTATTAGAAAATACACAATCTATAGAGCGTATGGTTTCAAGTTCGAGGACGACACGTTGTTTAGTATTTGTTTGGTAGCCATCAATAGTGAACGTTCTCAGTGAATTTATAAAAATGGTGAAAATCGGTCATCGCTACGTGATACAATACTTTTATTTGAAAAGTCTCAGCCCAATCGATATAGAAGCTGAACTGGATTCTACTCTGGGTGAGTCTGCTCCTTCGTTTGCAACAGTGAAATATTGGGTAGCCGATTTTAAACGAGGCCGTACGAGCTGCTAAGATGAGCATCGCAGTGGTCGACCAAATGAGGTGACGACTCAAAAAATGGTGAAGGAAATCCACAAAGCGGTACTTGATGATCCTCGACTGAAAGTGCGCGAGCTAGAAGAGATAATAGGCATTTCAAAAAGTGCGGTACATCGCATATTATCCGAAAATTTGGACATGAGAAAGCTGTGTGCAAGATGGGTGTCGCGTTTGCTCACACTCGAGCAAAAACAGTGTCTTGAAGATGTTTCAATTGAGTGTTTAGAGAAGTTTCACAGCAACAAAGCAGAAGTTTTGCGCCTTTTCATAGCCATGGATGAAACATGGGTCCAACACTTCACACCCAAGACAAGAGAACAATCAAAACAATGGACTCAAAAGGGAGAACTGGCTTCAAAGAAGGCGAAAACCGTTTCATCTGCAGACAAGGTCATGGCATTGATTTTTTGGGATGCGCGTGGAATAATTTTCATCGACTATCTTGAAAAAGGAAAAAGTATCAACGGCGAGTATTATGCGAACTTATTGCAACGTTTGAGCGAAGAAATCAAGCAAAAACGGCCGCATTTGGCTAAGAAGAAAGTGTTGTTTCATCAAGACAATCCACCAGCTCACAAATCCGTTATTACAATGGCCAAAATTAATGAATTAAAGTTTGAATTGCTATCTCATGCACTCTATTCGCTAGATATGCCCCCCCCCTCGGATTATTCTCTGTTCCCAAACTTGAAAAAATGGCTCAGTGGTCAAAGACTTTTCAACGATAAAGAAGTGATGCGACTATTTTGAGGAACAAGACAGTTCTTATTATACAAAGGGTATCGAACATATTGAATATCGCTGGGAAAAATGTATAGAGCTGAAAGGAGATTATGTTGAAAAATAAGTATATTTCTTTCCAAAATTTTAGTGTTTTCTTTGTTGGGTCGGGTACTTTTGTGACCACCCTCGTACAGCATGTAATGTGTAAGAATTTGTCGACAAATAAACATTAGTGTTTCAACGGTACTCCACATTTCGAATTTGATACCCTTACTGTTTGTATTTTTAAGCAATAATTTGGCTGGATGTCTGTTCTGTGTATTTTGTCGGTTTTCATAGTTTTACAACTATTTGAAAATCTGTTTCAACATCGAAATGGATTATTAAATGTGTTCATATTAAAAAGATGTACGATTGCAACAAAAAATTGGAAAAATTTAACAAGGAAACAGGGTTTGAAATACCTACAATTGATCCTGCAGTAAAATACTGTAATCTCATTTAACATCGTGCCTACCTGCCATTATGATCTTCATGACATCTATCTGCAATTCGAAAACGTGTCGTTGCACGTATTGTAAGAACGTGTTAAACTTCAAAGTCCGATACCCCAAGAACGTAAAGAACGACGTGAAACCTTGAGGTACGGGAAAAGCTATTGATTCGGTGGCCAGATAGTACTGTTCCAAACACGTGAACAGAATGAGTCTTATTTCTTCTGGCAATAAGTCTCTGTAAAGATGGATAAATATTAATTTTTCTCAAACATCACGTGAACGTTAATATTGCATACATAAAAACGAATCCTTTATCATCACATTTAATGCCTTTGGTGCATATTTTGCACAGGACTTGGCACAGATATCTAGACTGTTCCAGTTGTGCGGCGATATATCTGGTGGCAACAGCGTGCACATGCATTGGCGTCTGGGTCTGCCATTGGAAGCATGTCACCCTATTTTCGGTGCTTTGTTTTAATAAGTGCATACTCAACTCACGTAGATTCTAAAAATTGCTTTCGTTAAATCAGAAAAAAGAAAACAAATGCACCATACTATCTCGATTAATTGAAAAAGTTGGCATAATAAAGATACTTTTAAGACTTTAATACCTTTTCTACTTTCATAAGTGACAATTACTAAATACATTTCTATTTAAAAAACAGATTTTCGAGTATTTTCTAAGTAATTACAGTAAACCTTTACTTTACGGTCACTTCTTAAAAGCGGTCACTCATAATACGAGGGAGCGTTTTTATATTCGCGGAATGAGCGGGTTGTAGAGGGGTGAGTAGGCGCATTGGGGGCGTGGCCTGTGCACCGACTCATGATTAGTATAAATACGAAGTTTCATTGTTATTAGACAGTTAGTCTTTGAGCTATCGTCAACCAAGTAACATAATCAGGAGTGAAAAGTGAAATATGGAAAACATCGAATATCGTGCCGTTATAAAGTTCCTTACCAGGCAAGGAAAATCAGTCGCGACCATAATGAATGAGATGTCATTGGTTTACGGCGACTCTTGTCCAGGAAAAACCATGGTGTACAAGTGGCATAGTTTATTTAAACAAGGAAGGGAATCCCTTGAAGACGACCCGAGGCCGGGCAGGAGCATTGAGGTGACCACGCCAGCACTTATCCAAAAAGTTGAACAAATTGTACTCGAAGATGCTCGACTAAAGAAGAAACAACTCGCAGAAATGGTTGGAGTATCCGATACAACAATTTTTAAAATCCTACACGATCATCTCGGCATGTCTAAGGTCAGCGCAAGATGGGTGCCGAGAATGCTCACGCCGCCGCAAAAACAACAGCGCGTAGAGTGTTCGCGTGCATTTTTGGACCTCTGTAATGAAGACAAGGATGGTGTATTGAGTGGAATTGTTACTGGAGACGAAACTTGGGTTCATCGTTATGAACCTGAGTCCAAACAAGACTCCATGCAGTGGCATAAAAAGGGCACAGCACCTCCCAAGAAATTTAAAGTGTCACAATCAGCTGGGAAACTCATGGCAACGGTATTTTGGGACTCGGAAGGAATATTGTTGATTGATTATAAAGATAAAGGTGTTTCTATAACCGGAGAATATTACGCTTCAATATTAGAGCGACTAAAAGAAGCCATTAAAGAGAAAAGACGGGGAAAATTGACAAAAGGTGTTCTGCTTTTGCACGACAACGCGCCCGTCCACAAGAGCCGCGTTGCGTTAGCTGCCCTGCATAAGGTGGGCTTCGAAATTGTGAATCACCCACTCTACAGCCCAGACCTGGCCCCGAGTGATTATTACCTGTTTCCGAAAATGAAAAAAGAGCTGCGGGGTAAAAAATTTACTGCCGATGATGAAGTCAAGAAGGCAGTTTCGGCGTATTTTGCAGATAAAGAGAAATCATTTTTTTATGAGGGTATAAATAAATTAATTGAAAGATGTGAAAAATGTATCTGTCTTGCAGGTGAATATATTGAAAAAGAAAAATAATTTGGTTTTTTTATTTCCACCCCTTGTCCCCCATTCCGCGAATATAAAAACGCTCCCTCGTAACAACCATTTTAAAATTCTAAACCCAATGACATGTAAAAACAGGTATCAATGATCCCCCTAATAGCATCACCTCTTGAAAGCGGTCATGCTAATAACAACCATTTTCAAATTCTAAACCCAATGATATGTAAAAACGCGAATAAATGATCCCCCCAAAAGCTACACCCCTCGATAAAAACTTTCTTGGAAAAATGCCTGAAATTGACGTTGAAGAACATGAACTTTGTAAGTCAAACATTAAAGATACAGGGGTAGTGTGTAAAAAGCTAAGAGATGTGCAAAGTTTCTTATATTCAAGTGAACTAGCTATAGAAATTGTTCAAATTTTAACCAAACGTGAATCGCATATTTTACAAATAAAGCTTAAAAATTTAAAGAGAAAGCTCAATGGAAAAATATATGTATCCAAAAAAAATGTAATTATGTAATACGACTATTACTATACAAAGGGTACTAGGAAAGTTTTGCAATACAGCTTTGTTTATTTAACCTTTTCAAAGTAATTTCCTCTACAGTCAATACACCTCTCCATCCTGCGAAACCAAACTTTAAACCAGTTCTGCCAAGTTTCACTAGGGAGTAAAGCACACTCGTTGTGTCCTCATCACTGGAAAACCGCCTCCCTTTTAGCTTCATTTTCACATGCGGGAACAATGCAAAGTCTCAGGGAGCAAGATCTGGACTGTAGGGAGGGCGCTCGAGAAGTTTCAATCCTGTCGTGGTCAAATATTCGGTGGAGGCTTTGGTGCATATCGTGATGGAGGAACCAGGTGTCCATTCTTGACTTTGGCCGCAGGTTCTTCATAGATCCAATGACTTTAGGCAGGCACTGTTCAATATACCACTTAGCTGTGACTATCTTCTGTGTGTCCAAAACGTCGCGTTCCACAACTCGACTCGATTTGAAAAATACAGCTATCATTTTCTTCTTTACAGATCGGGATTTTCTGACAACTACGGGTGCGTCCTCATCATCGAAGACCCAAACTTTGTTTTGAGCTTTGGTCGGCACATTGTAATAGTACAGTCACTTGTCACGTTGTTGTTCACATACCGAGATTGTCCCTTATTAGATTTTTTTAGCATCTCCCGGCACCAAGTCACACGTCGTATCATCTGCTCTTCGGTCAGTCGATGCGGCACCCAGAGAGAACAAAGTTTCTTCACGTGCAAATGCTCATGCAGAATCGAAAGAATCGCTGGTGCATTTAGGCCTGCAGTACCCTCTATCTGTTGGTAGGTCACTCGCCTGTCCTCACCAAGCATTTTCCTCACAGTAGTAACGTTTTTCTCCGTAACTGACGTTCGTGGACTTTCCGGCCTGTGAGCATCCTCCACAGTTAAATTTCCCCTTTGGAATTCTCTATACCACCTGAATATCCTTGTGCGATGTGGACAAACATCACTTGGTGCAAGAGCCATTTCTTCGAAGCACTGGTCCATGTTTAAACCACGCACGAAATTATTACGCAAAACTGTCCTTATCTTATTTCGTGACCACGATGCCATCGCAAGCACTTTGCACCCTCACTGCTAATGAATAACTGAGCCCACCGACATGGCGCGGCGGCTACTGTGCACATATGAACATGTCCAACATGCAGCAACAAGCAGCTTCCTACGATTCATTGTTGCAAAACTTTCCTAGTACCCTCTGTATGCAATATGTATATACTATATTTGTACGTACTAGTGTTTGTGTACGTAATAACATGTACCTACAATCAATTTATTGATTATACTTATACATACATACCGGGTGTCCCATAACATGATTGCCACAGCTTAAGGATGTGTAACTGAAGCAATTTCAAGTCAAAAATATCTAACGAACATATGGCCAAAACTCTGTTGTAACTACAAGCATTTTAAGTTTTAGAAAGCCCTATTAATGAAGGCATTATATACAGTTGATACCACAAAAAGTTTCACGATCTAAATCACAAGTATTGGTCTATATTTTTACTTCGAGCCGTAACGATATCGAACTAGCAAGAGAGCTTTTGTATGTATCATTGAAAAGAAAAACGAACAATGGTGTGCGTAGTGTGTAATGCGAGTTTGTTCACGTTTTCGATCTTATAACAAAAAACATCAATACCACTGCATTCTCGCTCTCGCATTTTATTCAAGACATAACCAAGTTGAAATAACAAAGTGTCGCTTACGCAAAATACTTTTAACTTAGCAGTATTTGTTCTTGAAGTAATCTTTCGCTGTAGCATTTTTTAAATGTTCGGCAAACTTTACTCGACGACGTTCTTTTTAATGTAAGGCCTTCTAACTTTGATAGACGAGTAACAGAATTTATTATTAAAAATTATACGAAGCGATGGATTGGAAAAGGTTCAGCAGTTGCTTGGCGACCAAGGTTACCAGCCTTAAATCCCCTAGAGTACTTTGTACGGGTGGGGCTGAAAAATTTGGTTTACGCAGAACAACTCGCTCTGATTATGGATGCCACAGAAACTATTCCTGCTGATTCTGAGACTACCACGAGAGCTACCATGTATCTAAAACTTCAAATGCTTATAGCTCAGTTACGATATAGTTTTGAGCATACGTTCATTAGATATCTTTAACTTGAAATTGCTTCAGTAACACACCCTTAAGTCGTGGCAATTATGTCGTGGGACACCTGGCTTAGTTAGATTTAGTTTATAATCTCATAACAAACTTTTTTCAAAACAAACACAACAAATACAAAGCGTTGTATATAATACACATAATTTATCGTAAATCGAGTGAAAACTCATCGGCGACGAACAACTTTGACTGTCTCAATGACAGCCACCTCCATATAACGCTCGTATTTACAGCAAATTTTAGAGGCCGCTGTTTGAGGTTTCATTGCCTACGAATTGTAAGCACGGAACTAATTCGCATCGAAATGTGTACCAACCACAGATATTATATGTTCCTGTTTACTAGCCGTGCAACTCTCCATTTCGTAAAACGGCAACGAATCGATATTGTTCTTTAACAAAGACAAATCCTTTGGGAGACTGCTCGTGGAAAACGTTAAGCTTGTCACCGGGGACATGGGAGTGCTTGATCGAGACAGAGCTTCCGGCTGTAACCAATAAATAATATTTCAATAAGTGCAGCTGGCTGTTTTAATAAAAATATTTTTCTAATCGAAGTAGATATTGACATTATTCAAACGCATGAATAGATGCTACCTTCTTCTGGACTTCCGGGCTGGAACCGCGTCTGTCGCACTGACACAGTTTCAGTGCGACAGACAGTAGCAGTAGTTGAGCCCTGAAGATGAAGATGAAGTGGGTACGAAACTTCGACAGTTATATCAGTGATGCGGTTCCAGCCCGGAAACCCAGAGGAAGATAGTATGGACCACGACCGCGGAAATCTACGAACCAGCATTAATATTGGGTTGGCAACTAAGTACTTTCGGTTTTGTAGTATAAAATAAAACACTTTTTTTTAAACAAAGAATAGTTTTTAATCAATTATATATTTTCCATTTTGCTCAATGACCTTTTGCCATCTTTCTTTCAGCTGCATGATTCAGCGCTCATAAAATTTCTGGTCCTTATCAGCAAAAAAAGTGAACCAGGTGCGAGTGAAGGTCATCGTCATTTGTGAAAGTTTTACCATTCAAAGAATTCTGCGAACTTCGAAATAAATGATAATCAGATGGTGCTAGATCAGGGCTGTATGGGGGATGTGGCATCACTTCCCAGCCAAGCTTCAATAGTGTCCCACGAGTTGCCAAAGGTGTGTGAGGCCTTGCATTATCTTGGTGGAAAACTACACCTTTCCGATTTGACAATTCTGGCCGTTTTTCTTTGATTGCTTCATCCAGTTTTATTAATTGTTGACAGTAAACATCAGAATTGATCGTTTGGTTCCTTAGAAGCAGCTCAAAAAACACAACACCTTTGTAATCCCATCAAACTGACAGCATGATCTTTTTTGGATGCAATTCAGCTTTCGATGTGGTTTGAGCTGGTTTATCGTGTTTGCTCCATGATCGTTTTCGAACTATGTGATGATTCTTTTTAAGAAAGGGTCGGTTTCATTTCGTCTAAGGTGCATATCGCAAAAGTTGATTCTTTGTGTTAAATGAATTTCTTTCAATTCGTGAGGTACCAAATATCAAGCTTCTTAACTAGCCCAAGACATTTTAAATGTTTTTCAATTGTTGTGTGCGATACATGTAGCCTCTCCGCAACCTCTCGAACTGTTATATGACGATCCTCTTCAATTATGACTTTGATTTGGTCATCATCAACTTCAGTAGGCCGACCAGAACCTTGCTCATCTTTGAGGGAAAAATCTCCAGAACGGAATTTTTCATACCAATTCTGACACGTGCGCTCTGTTAAGCAATTAGCACCATAAACTTCACATATCTTTTTGTGAGCCGCAGCAGCTTTCTTTCCTTTACGGAAATAAAATAGTAAAATATGTCGAAAATGTTCGTTTCTGCACTCCATTTAAAATTAACCCACAACTAATAGCTTTAATAAAAATCACGCACTACTTGCTTCTGAAGTTACGTCAATGTGACTAGTATCACATGACAAACGGTAAAGTACAGCACTAACATACGTTATACAAAAAATAAAGCAACGCTCTCTATCAGTAAAAACCGAAAGTACTTAGTTGCCAACCCAATATTTTCAAAATTATACCAGGTGTACCGAAAAGTCATTACCTGTTTTTCAAACAGATGTCGCTAGGCTTAAGTATGCAATGTTATGATTTGACACACATGTCATTTTATTCCACTGACGTCAAGCTTCAAAGCCATACATGTTATATTTTGCGAAAGTAACAATGTCAGAGATTTATACCTCTTTGAAAATGTCGAGTTTCATGCCTGAAAAAGTGCTTTTGTGGCACGCATTACTTTTCTTATTTGATCAAAAGAGAAAAGCCGCCGAAAGTCATCGTTTGCTGGTAGAAACTTAGAGAGCATGCTCCAACCATAAAAACATGTGAGGCGTGATTTCGACAATTCAAAAGTGGTGATTTCAATGTGCAAGACAAAGGACTTTCTGGTAGATCGAAAAAGTTTGATGAAGGCCCAACCCGAACTCAAAAACAATTGGCAGAAGCGTTAAATATGGCCCAAGAAACGATTAGCGACCGATTACGAGCAATGGAAAAAATCCAAAAGATGACAAAATGGGTGCCACATCAATTGAATGACAGGCAAATGGAAAATCGAAAAATCGTCTGCGAAATGCTGCTTCAAGGGTATGATCGGAAATCATTTCTGCATCGAATAGTGAGGAGTGATGAAAAGTGGATTTATTTTGAAAATTCTAAGTGCAAAATATCATGTTTATCACCTAGGGAAGACGGCCCATTGACTCCAAGGCAAAATTGTTTTAGTCGCAAGCCAATGCTCTGTGTTTGGTGGGGCTAGAGCGGCATGGTGTATTACGAGCTGTTGAAACCTGTCGCTACCGACAACAAATTCGAACCATGCATTGGTAGAAAAACGTCTAGAATGGACCCGGACACAAAAAAGTGATTTTACAGCACGATAACGCGCCGTCTCATACAGCAAAACTGATCAAGGAAGCGTTGAAAGCGCTTGTACGAGTACGGGACAAAATATCGCACCCGCCGTACTCTCCAGACCTTTCTCCGTCCGACTATCATCTTTTCGCATCAATGAGACACGCGTTTGAAGAGCAGCATATTGCTGCTAAAGTACTTAATTGCCAACCCAATAGATGAATTGTCAATACACGAATACTGACAAAGAATTGGACACCCACCTTATTGAAATTGGGCACCCGGCGATTATTTTTGTTTTCAAATCTTAAGAAAATACTTAAGCAAGCTAATCAATTTATAGCAACTATTAGAAACCATTTGCGAAAAAAATAAAAAGAATATTTTTACTTACTTGATAACATACTAAAGACACCAACAGTTTCTCGACAACTTGCGACGGTTTAAATTTCTGCTTCGCTTTGGCGTTTTTCATCAGTTGTTCCCACAGTTTAACCCAAATATCCGCGCGATACGGCGTCACGCGCTGTTGCGGCGACAGTAACATCATGGAGGCATTCCACAACGTTTCTTGCGACAGGCTAACGGTCTTATCGCCTACGACAGTATCGAAACCGGACCCAGTTGCCTGCACAGTCACCGGCAACAAACTTATGAGCTGACTGGCGTCTTGCGGTAAATTTCTTTGGACGGACGCGTACGAACTGCCGATCAAAAACTCCCTGAACATTTGGGGAAGACCGACGGAGATTGGCTGTTCGATTTCATGAGATAGCAACTGTAACGACAAATATATAGTGCAGAAAAAACGTTACCACATTAATATCTGTATTCTGGATACGTTTTTCAACAGCCAAACTGTTATTCTCAGCACAGTGCCAAACATGTATTCGCAGTAAAGATACACAGAATAAAAGTGTTAAACATTTTACTCGAAGTCCACACAGATTCAGTGTTTGCGCGAACTGCGAGTAGAATATAAAATACTATAATTAATTATAAATTTTGTGCTATTCTTTGGGCAGTTCAGGTGGAAGGGGATATTAAAATACTCAGTTTTCATTATTAACAACGTTTCGGGGGATTCCCCGTTTTCGAGTACTTTTTTTAAAATCTGCAATAAGTTTTATATTTACACATGGCAGATATAATAGATTTTGCCACGGCAGTGCTATATTTTTGTTCGAAAAATATGTCATAATTACTACATAACATTATAATTAATGTGATAAGGATTTTTTTTACCTTTTTAAGTAAGTCTAGTAATTATTCATATAGATTATAATATAACAGAAGAGAGAAAGTGACTTTGACGTAGCAACGCAATGTACGAATACTGGTTCACTCGCTGAGAATTATCAGTAGCGGAGAACGGAGACATGTATTCACAGCAGTACGTGTTAAGTACGTCAGAGTCCCTTTCTCTATTCTGTTTTATTATTGGATGCATTGCCTTTACCTCAACGACGCTTTCCGTTTCTGCCTTGTGCACCAACAAATAATGCATTATCGATAGTTTGTTTTCTAAGGAAGTCGTTTCTTTGAATGTGTCCGCCAGTTGTGCAATTGGAACGGACAGATCGACCACGTCTAGCGTGGCCATGTTGAGGACCGAATATTTACCCAAAGCTCCAACTACGGCGAAACACGTTTGATCCAGGTCCAGACCGGGAATTTGTTTCGCTGTAGTCATGACGTGGCAGGAGGGATCGTGCGCGAAACCGATGTCCAATAAATGCGTGCATATCTCAGGTATGTATACTAACATGTGATCATCTATAAAAATTACATAAACTTGTAATTATTAATTTATAACGCGTCGCCGTTATATAATTAGATGCAATAGAAGTGGACGTGTCTTGGAATAAAACAACGTTGTTTAAGAGCTAGTACGTGACTGCCTTTACGAGGATAGTTTGACAAGTAGTGAAAATGACACATAGGTGGCGCTCTAATTGGTAAAACAAATGCACTGTAATTTAGGTTGCCTATTTATATGTTGACAGCTGATTGAAAAAGAAGCAACATGTCGTTTTGTTAAAATGGAAAAAACAGAGTATCGTGCGGCGATTAAATACTTCGTAATTAATGGTATGAAAGCTACCTACCGAAATAAAAGATGAGTTACGGGAAACATTAGGTGAATCTGCTCCATCATCCGCCACAATAAGTAGATATGTAAATGAATTTAAACGTGGTAGAACTAGCTGTGTTGATGAAGCGCGCTCTGGAGCACCCAAAATCGTGACTTCTAAGGAAATGATTATAGAAATCCATAATATTATTACGCAAGATCGACGACTCAAAGTGAGAGAGGTAGCAGACATGGTAAACATTTCAACAAAACGCGTACACCACATTTTAACGAAAGAATTGGGCCTTTGCAAGCTTTCGACAAGATGGGTGCCGCGATTGCTTACGACTGATCAAAGGTTCACTCGTTTGCGCACTTCCAATGACTGTTTGGACCGTTATAAGTGGAATCCGGTTGATTTTTGTAGGCGATTTGTTACTTGCGATAAAACTTGGATACACTACAGTACACCCGAAACTAAACAACAGTCGAAACAATGGTTAGAACGTGATTCTGCACCTCCAAAGAAAGCGAAAACCACTTTATCGGCAAACAAGGTGATAGCATCAATTTTTTGGGATTCAAAGGGCATTTTGCTCATTGATTACCTTCAGAAAGGTGCCACAATAAACGGACAATATTATGCAGAACTTCTACAAAAATTAAATGTTGAGATTCGTGCTAAACGGCCAGGAATGGCAAAAGAAAAGATTCTGTTCCACCAAGACAACGCTCCCTCGCATACCAGCACAGTTGCGATGTCCAAAATCCACGAGCTGCATTTCCAGTTAGTACCGCATGCGCCTTATTCGCCGGATCTAGCCCCTTCCGACTTCCACCTTTTTCCAAAATTGAAAACAGCACTAGGTGGAAAGAAATTTTCGTCTAACGACGAGCTTATCATCTTCGTAAATGAGTATTTAGCAAGCCTTCCGGAATCGCATTTTAGAGATGGCATAAGGGCATTGGAGCACCGTTGGAATAAATGTATTGCTCTTTTAGGAGAATATATTGAAAAATAAAAATTATTTTGTATTTAAAAAATTCGCTTTTCTTTTCCATTCTCACTACTTGTTAAACTACCCTCGTATTATTATTGAGTATGCAACAGAACACCTTACGTACAGTAGGTATCACAAAAAGGTTTACGATGAGCACGAACATCTAACAATGTATATAAAAAATGGCATTTGGAGGATGTCTAATTCCTAACATAGTAGTACAAAAACACATTATTTTCCGAATGAAGTTGTTAAGATTTCTATTCGATTAGATATAGTCGATTAGGAAAATCATTTTCTTCCATATTAAGCTTCTTCTACGCGCTTTCCGACAATAATTGCGTAAATGCCAAGCGGCGAGCTAGTTTACCATTAACCTCTTCAATTAATTACATTTTGATGAAGCAAAACGTGTATTTTGTAATATGGTGTCTGTGTGTGATGCAACGTGAGATTTTTTTTTACCCCGACCGTTACTATAAAATAAAAACTGGTTCGTACCATACAATTTAAACACTGGTCGAATAAGTTTCGCTTTCTTCCAAGGTATCCCGGGAATATTACAGTGTATGACGGAGCTGTGATGTAATACCGTAACTGTATAAGCGAAATGTACTGTATTTTCATCGTTTTCTTCCATATGCTGAATGGGCTGACCAGGCTGGAAATAATGCAAATGATTACTTGTTTATTTATGTGTTATCAACCGTACTTGATATAAATAGTGATGGCAGATGCAAACGATTCCTTCCGAACTCGTTAGAACGATCAGATCCAAAGAACAGTTGTGAACCCGCATTGGTATCGTGTCGTCTTCGTAAATGCCGCATGAAGGTGACGGTACCGGAGACAAATGGGGAAGATTCAAAGGAATATTGAGCTGAAAAAGATAACATTGCAGAGTACACGAAGAGTGAAGTCCACGCTATTGCGAAGACGTACCACCGACTCGTGCGGTAAGTCATCGTGAAATTGCAAGCCGGACAACATGGGAGACATCTTCGGGCCGACCGCCTCCACCTCTTCTTCGTCCACGATACTCTTCACGGGTTTGCGGAAGTGTATGTAGTAAAGCGTCTGATGCTTGGAATCCCACTGGGCCCATACAAAAATTCGCACCACGGATTCCACCATGAAGCTTTCCAATTCGAAATCTTTGGTTTTACGGATTTGATACTGAAGAACGCCTAAAAGGAAACGCGTCAATTAAAACAACATAAAAACAAATAATTTTGATGACGGAGTTGCTTAGAAAATGTTTGCACGTATTTAATTTAAACGTAAAATAACGGATGAAAGGAAAATAGCCTCAAAATAAGCGATGTCGAATGGTTCAGCCGCCTGGAAAGAATAACAGTGGGAGTATAGCCTGGAAAGTCTTTATGCGTCATCAAAAGAAGGACGTCCTTCAATGTTATCCCTTCATTGCCCCACGATGGTTGAAAATACCAAAACTAGTAATAGATACTTACATTCTTCATGTATCAGCAGCAACAATCTTTCTGTGTGGTTTTCATGTAAGATGGAGTGTTTCGAGAGCAAAAACTGTAACATGACTTGCTTAGAGCGTTCGATATTGAGATCGCAAACGCTATTGTCCTCTAATCTAACAAGAAAAGGCTTGTAGGTCAACATGTTTTTTTCGAGATTCATTTCTTTCAGAACGTATGCCAGTATGGTTTTACCGGCATTCACTGACGCTTGCACTATATTCAGTGGTCTGTTGAATGTGAAAATTTTCTCGAGATGGTTTTTGGGGTAATCATAGGCACCGACGCAACTTCTAGATATACCAGTTGACGCATTCGTCTCGACCCATGTGAATAATAAAGTTCCATCTTCCTCCTGACCCAGCAAACGCCACTCTTTAGTTTCTCCTGAAGGAAAACGTTTATAAATTTGATTACGTTTACAAATAGAAAAAAAAAGAAATTAAGATTCTACAAAGAATAGTAAGTTTTGAGTACACATTGTCTTGTTTTACTGTTTTAGGATATAAAACAGTTGTTGATTTCTTTTATCCGTTTGTATTGCTTAAAATTACCTTACATGTGCCAATGTCAAATTTAAAATCAACTATACCGTTTGTCTCCCTACGGTAAGGACCAAAATTTTGTAAAGAATAAATTATGCTGGAATTGCATATTTTTATAGCAGAAACACTAGGTATATCTAAAAGTTAATTACAGATTTCTTATAATTCTGAATAGTTTTTCCATTTATACTTCTTAATTTTTAGTAGACGTTTTCCCAGTAAATACAATACCGCGCAATTAGGGCTACTCGCATTTTTTAGAAATATTTAAAGCTCGAGGGTAGCCGTTTATATTCCGGGAATAGCAAGCAAAAAAAATTTTATTATCGAAAATAGTTTTATTGCTTTTCTCCTTGAAAATCAATGCACTTTTGCATTCGTTTAAGCCAACCGGAAAAGCATTGCTGCCACTGTGAAGGCGGTATCTCCAAAATATGAGTTTTGAATGCCGCGACTGCCTCTTCCGGCGTAGAAAATCGTTGACCACGAAGTTTATTCTTCACGTGTAGGCACAAAAAGAAATCACAGGATGCTAGATCAGGGCTATACAGCGGATGCCTCATCAATTCAATGTTTTGCCCGATCAAATATTCAATTGTTTGAGCCGACCTGTGAGAGCTCGCATTGTCATGGTGGAGAATGATATGTCGTTTTCGGTTTGTTTTCCTTATTTCTTCAAAAACCTTTGGCAAACAAATAATTGTGTACCATTCAGAATTGATCGTTCTACAACTCTCTAAAGGCACGGTTGTAAAGTAACCGGCTTTTCCGAAAAAAACAGGCGACCGTTTGTTTTGATGTGCTTCGAACGCGAACAATTGATTTTGGCTCATCTTGGAATACTCACACAGTCGACTGCTCTTTACTATCGGACTCATACGTATAGATCCAAGATTCATCACCTGTGACGCCTTTATAAATGTTCTTTGAGTCCGTTTTTGAGCGGTTGTCAAATTATATGGTACCCAACGTGAACATAGCTTCTTAACGGCTAAATGTTCATGCAGGATCTTATGCACGCTGGTATTACTAATACCTAGATAGCCCTCGATCTCATGACGGTCTTGCATTATTAATTCAGACACTGCATTAATGTTTTTCGACACAACAACATTTGTGGGACGACCTTCACGAAATTCATCGTCCACAGAACGCCGTCCAAGTTTGAATTCACTATATCAACGATATACTGTAGTTTTCGATGGTGCTTCATCACCATATAAAGAATTCAGCTCGTCGATGCATTCTTGTTGAGATAGTCCATGAAGTTATGAAAAATAATTGCACGAAAATGTTTACGAGTTAATTCAATTTTTTCGCTGACATAAAATGTTCAAATTACTATCAACAATAGAAATAGCGACCAAATAGTAAAATTGTCAAGGTAAATATATTGTCAAAAATGACAAACTTCACGATGCAATCATCAGATCGGAGCTGCCAGTTCCCGAAAAATAAACGGCTACCCTCGTATTATGATGTTAATAAACACCTGTTCACAAGTTCATTTCTTATAAAAATAAAACCGAAAACTTGAATTTACATGGTAGCCCTAATTTTAATGCACGGTACTGTACAATCTATGCAATACGATTTCGATGAATCACGCTGTATATGAATTCGCAGGCGCACGCTCTATTTCCTAATCGATAACGTAAATTGAAAATGAATTTCCAATCAATGATAACACAAAGCAGCAATTAATTATTGTACTCAAATAAAGATAATATTTATCACACAATTACGTGTTTTATCACATGTTATAAACTGCATGTAATATTACAATTGTATAGTTTAATTTTTAACGTATTCGATACGGTGTGGATGCTTACCTTTAAAATCAGGATCGCCGGAAACGATTTCACACAATTTGGCCCCCAAATTGTCAACTGTTAACACCATTTCGACGCACGTTTTAAAAAAAGTACAGTTGGAAGCACATGCTTTAAATTACTTTATTTTTTATCTGCGTAAAATCTTATCAAACCATGAGATCGATAGTGGATGTACGTACAAAAAGGAGGTAACTTTGAACATATTTCCAGATGATTAATTACGTGTATAATTAAATATACGCGTATTTGTACAGCAGATGTATACAATACACATATTTACGAGCGTGTGTCGTTAGATTTATCCAGAGATTTGTTCGTGCAGAAGTACGCAAACATAATTATCAATTACGAGAGCTCGATTTTTATGACATTCCCCTGTTATCTGTGTTATTTCTGTTTGTACATTCCGATTTCAGTTTCAACGAAGAGAATGCATTAATCGTTTTACTAAATAAATATTTTCGGGGGTATTTTTAATACAAAGGGATCGATTTCAAAAACACATTGTTGGTCGTTAAATTACGACGATCTTGAAATATACAGTCGGTCACAAAAGTGTCCGTACACCCCGTGGATGTTGAATATCATCAAATGTGAACGTTCGTATATTTATTTCCATTTAACGATGTTAAAAAACTCTAAGAACCTCTAATAACAATATAAAAAACATTATTATTTATAACTGCGCAGAGGGACTCTGCGAGCCTCTGACTGATATTTTTAATTTGTGCGTCCGAGGATCAACTTTCCCGGCTGGCTGGAAGATAGGCCCTTCTTGAACACTGGTGTAATCCTACCAGTGTTCTTGCGTTCTGACGGCAATAATTACAGATCTGTTAGTATCTTGTCAAACTTTGCTAAAATATTTGAACTGATTCTCTATGACAAGTTATTTAGCTGTGTCAAACCCTTCTTATTCATTAGGCGACATTGATTTATTCCAAGCAGATCTACTGTTACCAACCTGGTCGAGATTACTCAATTTATCGGGGTACTACTTGATAAAGTTAAGCAAGTGGACGTCATATATACGGACTTCAGCAAAGCTTTCGATACCATCAATCATGACATTTTGATTTCTAAGTTGACAAGTTTTGGCTTTGCTCCCAATATTACCAATTTACTTTTTTCCTATCTGCAAAATCGTTCCGCTTATGTGCATTATAATGGGTATTCGTCTAAGCTCTTCGATATTTCCTCTGGAGTCCCACAGGGTTCCCATTTGAGACTCCTTTTGTTTAATATTTACGTTAATGATCTCTCGGAACGTCTTGACTGCAGTGTTAGCTTACACCGACGATCTAACGATCTTCAGCTGTATTAATTCACTTGACGACAGTACTAATCTTCAATCACATCTGTGCATTATTGACGATTGGTGTACCCACAAGATAAAGCTCAACATCGACAAATGTGCTGTTCTCTCTTTTAGTAGAAGTGACACTCCGCTTTACTATAACTACAATGTTCGGCAATCCATTATACCTAGAATACACAACTTCAAGGATCTTGGAATCTTGTTCGACTCGCTTCTTAGCTTTTCTGAGCATATAAGAAGCATAACTACATCATCTCCCAGAGGTCTTGGGTTCCTTACTCGTTCTTGCAGGGGTTTTAGTGGCTTGCACACTTCGAAGGTTCTTTACGGTTCTTTTATCCGGTCCAGATTGGAATATGCTTCAGTTATGTGGTACCCGCTTTACCATTACCAGCAGTTACTCCTGGAGCGTGTTCAAAAGAGGTTCTTCAAATATTTATCCTACAGGATTGATGGTCATTATCCTACCTTTGGTTCGACGTATGAGGGTCTGCTTGCTAGGCACAATTTTGATTCTCTTGGTATACGCAGGGAGAAAGCTAGTGGCGGTTTTCTTTATAAATTAATAAATAATTTTATTGATTCTTCTGTGCTGTTGTCCCAGGTTGATTTCCTCGTGCCTAGTTTTGACACTAGACCATCGGCAAGCTTCTCAACAGCTAGGGCAAGAACCGATGTTCTCTACAAGGCTCCACTGGTACATATGTCCAGAAATGCCAATGTATTATACGAGGATTCCTTTTGTTAATTCGAATCTATTATTGTTAGTTCAGTTTTTTTGTATGACTTGGATTACATTATTATAAGTGTGTATATATTTTTTTGTTAATTGGATTCTTATTTTCCTTTGTATTACATTAACTGCACCTATTTTTGTTTCGATTTTAATTTTATTCTTAAGTGCATTATGTCCTGTAAATGGTCTATGTAACTGTTGGGCATTAAAGATTATTATTATTATAAACTATGAAGGAATTTTCTGAGTTCTTGGAAATTACGACTGTTAAAAGAGGTCCATAGGTGGAAGCTGGGAAGTACTTTAGTATGAGTGGTAGTTTTAAGACTTGACTGGTTCCAACGGGTGGACACGTTCCATCCATCTTGTAAGACAAAAATTTCAGGAATCGTCTGTGTATTCGATCCAACAGTAAGCAATGAGAAGCAAAAGTGGGATACCGTACAATATTAGCATATTTCAGCTTGCTAATAACATGAGCGTAATAAAGAGATTTTAATACTCCCATGTTTCCAGAGTACTTAGAAACACGCATTAAAAATCCTAAAGATTTACGTGCAGCTGTACAAATACAGCGTGTTTCAAAAAGAATATACATATTACAAAGTATTATTTTGTCCAAACTATCAATCGCTGCGCCTCGGCTCGGCTATTAGAGAAACAAATACATAGTCTAGTTTATTTAATAGCTGCTAGATGTCAGTTGTCTTGTTTTTCTTGGTAACCGTCATATGTTTAAAATTGCTACTCCGCAGCAGAAATCATTTTGTGTTCTCGAGTTTGGGAAGGCCAATTCCGTGAATACAGTGCAAAGACGTTTCAGGTTGAGCTACCAAATTGACCCCCTGAATGGGTGGAACATTCGCAGATAGTATCGACAGTTTGTAGATACAGGATGTGTATGTAAAGGAAAGAATCCTGGCCACCCTCGTGTTTCTGAAGAAAATGTTGGACGAATTCAAACTACCCTCCCAATTAATCCTTCAAAATTAACTCGTCGTGCCTGTCGGGAGTTACAACTGCCTACAACAACAATTTGGCGTGTTTTGAGACGTCGGTTGGTTATGAAGCCGTACAAGTAGTTGTTACAAGCTGTGCATCCTGATAACAAACTTAAACGTGTGGCATTTTGTAACGAGATTCACGATGCTACTGACAATGATAACACTTTAGCACAACGCATCGTGTTCAGTGATGAAGCGACTTTCCACATTAGTAGTCTGGTAAACAAACACAATGTTCGAATTTGGGGTCTACAGAACCCACATGCAGCCATTGAACATGTACGAGATTCGCCTAAAATCAATGTGTTTTGTGCGATATCCCGATCATCTGTTTACGGCCCATTCTTCTTTGATGGAATCGCGGTTAACGGTCAGCAGTATCTCGCTATGTTATAAAACTGTTTGTTTCCGAAGCTGCACGAAGACAACTTCAACAAGACGGGGCACCCCCTCACTGAAGTCGCCAAGTGCGTGAATATCTGAACGAAACTCTACCGAATCGTTGGATTGATCGTCAAGGAGCTGGCGACTTAGCATGTCTCAGCTGGGCTTCGCAGTCACCGAATTTAACACCCTATGACTTCTTCCTGTGGGGTTTCGTTAAAGACAATGTTTATGTACCACCACTCCCACAGAACCTGGGAGAGTTGAAGAACCGGATCCATATTGCCATAACATCAGTGACGAAGCAAATGCTTGCCCGAGTATGGGAGGAATTTTAGTATCGATGTGATATTGTTCGTGTCGCTGATGGAGGACACATTGAACATCTGTAATCTGAACTTGAGAGGTTCGTAAATATGTGTGTAAAGTTTCATATTCGTATATCCTAAAGTTTAATAAATTGATGCATTCGAAATACGTATATTCTTTTTGAAACATCCTATATATATATATATATAGGAGATACAGATTACATTTAATTAGACCCTTATATCGCAAGCAATTTAAAATATGCCCCAATTACTTCTATCGAAGAAAAACGAAACTTTTTCGTCGTACAAACCCTTGCTAGATGACAGACGACATCCATTTAAAATAGAAAGTTTAGAAAAGCATCTAATTATCATTTTTTTCAGTAGTAACTGTAAGTAGATATTTTATAAGTAAATAGTTGTATGTATTTACTTATTTATATAATTAACAATTGATGAATCAATCATTACTATATTAAGTACCTTCTTTTCAATGACATCATATAATGTAGAATATTTAAATTTTACGAGGATAGTTTGACAAGTAGCGAGAATGGAAAAGAAAAACGAATTTTTTAAATACAAAATAATTTATTATTTTTCAATACATTCTCCTAAAAGGGCAATACATTTATTCCAAAGGTGCTCCAATGCCCTTGTGTCATCTCTAAAATACGATTCCGGAAGACTTGCAAAATACTCATTTACGAAGATGATAAGCTCGTTGTTAGACGAAAATTTCTTTCCACCTAGTGCCGTTTTTAATTTTGGAAAAAGGTGGAAGTCGGAAGGGGCTAGATCCGGCGAATAAGGCGCATACGGTACTAACTGGAAATGCAGCTCGTGGATTTTGGACATCGCAACTGTGCTGGTATGCGAAGGAGCGTTGTCTTGGTGGAACGGAATCTTTTCCTTTGCCATTCCTGGCCGTTTAGCACGAATCTCAACATTTAATTTTTGTAGAAATTCTGCATAATATTGTCCGTTTATTGTGGCACCTTTCTGAAGGTAATCAATGAGCAAAATGCCCTTTGAATCCCAAAAAATTGATGGCATCACCTTGTTTGCCGATAAAGTGGTTTTCGCTTTCTTTGGAAGTGCAGAACCACGTTCTGACCATTGTTTCGACTGTTGTTTAGTTTCGGATGTACTGTAGTGTATCCAAGTTTCATCGCAACTAACAAATCGCCTACAAAAATCAACCGGATTCCGCTTATAAAGGTCCAAACACTCATTGAAAATGCGCAAACGAGTGAACTTTTGATCGGTCGTAAGCAATCGCCGCACCCATCTTGCCGAAAGCTTGGAAAGGCCCAATTCTTTCGTTAAAATATGGTGTACGCTTTCTGTTGAAATGTTTACCATGTCTGCTATCTCTCTCACTTTGAGACGTCGATCTTGCCTAATAATATTATGGATTTGTATAATCACTTCCTTAGAAGTCACGATTTTGGGTGCTCCAGAGCAAGCTTCATCAACACAGCTTGTTCTACCACGTTTAAATTCATTTACCCATCTACTTATTGTGGCGGATGATGGAGCAGATTCACCTAATGTTTCCCGTAACTCATCTTTTATTTCGGTAGCTTTCATACCCTTAATTACGAAGTATTTAATCACCGCACGATACTCTGCTTTTTCCAGTTTAATAAAACGACGTATTGCTTCTTTTTTAATCAGCTGTCAAAAATAAACTAATCAACCGATTTATCTAAATATCGGAATGTAAACATGTAAATAGGCAACCTAAATTACAGTGCATTTGTTTTACCAATTAGAGCGCCACCTATGTGTCATTCTCACTACTTGTCAAACTATCCTCGTATAAACAGATTGCATAACACAGTATGCTATGATCTCTAAATTTAACATTTAGATTTATATAAGACTTTAATTCTGTTTAAATCCTTTGTGAATAGTTTATAAAATTATATTTTTAATCTTTTTTCGTTTTGGCGAGGCTGTTGCGGCGCCCCTGGAGACTCTTTGCGGCGCATGCTTTGGTAACCCCTGTACTACAGCATAAATTACACAAAAAGGGATAATGATCACTCGAACAAAAAGAAATATATACGTGTATGCATGTATGTATATAATGTAAAAGTTCAACTTTGTATAATACAATATTTTTATAAAACAAGCAGTAAAGCATCTGTACAATTAAAAATTAAACATTGGATCACGTTAATAAATGGTCTTCGAAATGCAATTCTTGCCTCAAGACACCGTCGAAGATGGCCTCGGCGGCGACGATCTTCGGAGGGGGATTTTCTTTCAGAAATCTTGCGTATTTATTCTTGTTGTCCGGACTCGCGACGATGACGAAATTCGCTCGACTGTCCTTGGAGGGCGCCCGCGAAACACATTTCCCACCGCAAGATTCTATCGAGCCTGCAACGAATTTATTTGAATGAAGTATGTAAACTTGGGTTCGGATGTCGGTACAGTTTGTACCACGAAAGTGAAAGGCAACACTATTCGTACTCCAGTAACTAAGAGTACACGAAACAAATACGAAAATATACGAATATGTATTTAGGCTATTTCCTTATAAATGTTTGGTAATTACGTCTAAAAGATGAAACGGTACAGAGTACAAAAAGTTATTTCACTTTTCACTGCATTCTCGTGTAACTACGGAATCTTAAAGTTGTTACGATTCATTTTCACAGTAACTTTACTTAAGTCCTCGTACCTTTCAATACGTCTTGAGCTGTATTAACCATTAACTGGAATGTGTACTTCTCCAGTAGTTTGTGTTCACTACTTTTTCTCAAAGACTCTCTCAGAGAGAAATTCCATTTACTTTCAGCTTCTTGATCTTCCAAAATGTAGTCCCACGGATCTGGTAATTGTTAAAGCAAAGGATATCAATATTATTGTGTGTCTACTTATATATATTCAAATACAGTTAGAATAGTGTGGAAAAAATTATACTTCCCTCTATCGTACAAACAAGCAATTGTCTGATAGAAAGAGATATATAGCAGTTCGTGTGCATCCCGCAAGATGTACAACTAAATTGTTACGATGCGTATACGGACAGAACAACTTAAACTTGGTAGGGTTGTCGTATCTTTTGCGATACAACGAAAAAAAACGAAAAATCATACTTCCGAAAGAAGGAAATATATAGAAGTTCGTGTTTCTCCCGCCAGATGTACACCTGTGCACCACAAAAACCGAGGCACTTAGATTAGTTGCATGTGACACGGATTTTGCTGTCTTGTTGTGATGTATGTACATATTTCCAAATATTTTATTTCCTTCTGCAATCAAAATTACCTGTGGTGCGATTAAACTTATGGACGGTAGTGTATATATTTCCAACGGCGGTCTCAACTGTTGCGAGGCTCCGGGCGGCAGATCTTTGCGAGGCCCTTGCCTTTTGTGCAAAGTACTTCTGTATAGCATTCTGGTACTTACGCTTTCTTATCCTAACTTTTTTCCGGGATGGTGAGCGAGGCACTTCAGGCAATTACCCAGCTTTAAAGTGTTCTTAGTACATCTGGTTAAATGAACACGAACACATTTCTTTCTTTCGGATAATTGCTTGTTTGTACGATAGAGGGAAGTATAGTTTCCCCAGACAGAGAATAATTCGTTAATGAGTTCGCAGCTAGCCTGAGGAGGGATGAACTACTCGAAAAGCGTCGTAATCTAGTTCTCATTCATATTTGAATTATTCTCTTGCAAGTACACCACTCACAAGATACCTTTTTCTCTTGTTATACAGATTGAAATTAAGTTTAAAATGTTCTACAGTTTGTATTACAATAGCATATTTATAAAATTTTTCATCAATTCAATTTCCCTTTGTGTACGTACCTAAAAATCTGTTGGCCTTTTTAGATTCGTGAAGCCATTTTGGCGAACAAATCGGTTTCGACTGACCAATTGCTGAGAGCAGCTTCAGCGACCGCTTTACACCAGATGTTAATATCACCGTACTTGTGTTTACGGAATCCACCACAAAACCACCTGTAAATAACCAAGTCACAGTTGAGCGGCATTTTCAGAATCGAAAAATTCTACAAAACGAACAACGTACGACGTCATCCAATACAAAGAAAGTTATTGCTACCCCTCCCAACCCTACCCGTTGCCGTGTTTGTGAATTCCAACCGGCCTTAAGCTATTCGGGGGGGATAAGAACAAAAAAAAATAATTAATAAGGATGTTCTAGGGGCATCATAGCATTACAGAATCCCCAAAATGCTGTCTACTACGGAATAGGGGTCGATGTTCGGCAAAACAAGCAATATTCCAATGTGCAGGTGGCGAAGGAAGGTACCGACGTAATTAACGATACAAACACGAAGAAGGAAAACTAAAGCGGACCTACTAGTCTCGATCGGATTACTTTAATACCAGAAACATTTACAGGCGTGTTAACTCGCTTAGAGGACGCCGATTATACGGTGGACCTATTCATATTATTAAACTTTGTCGATTGATACGGTTTAATTATTGTCGACAGGCTGGGACGTGAAAGAATTTAATAATATATACATACATACATGTAATGTCCAATATAAAATTAAACATCACAAATAATTCCTCCAGATATATGTATAATAAGTACAAAGGGTACTAGAAAAGTTTTGCAATATGACGCAACAATGATCGTAGGAAGCTGCTTGTTGCTGCATGTTGAGACATGTTGATACGTGCATAGTAGCCGCCGCGCCATGTCGATGGGCTCAGTTACTCATTACCAGTGAGAGTGTAAATGCTTGCGACGGCATCGTGACCACGAAATGAGATGAGGGCAGTTTTGCGTTATAATTTCGTGCGTGGTTTAAACATGGACCAGTGCTTCGAAGAAATGGCTCTTGCACCAAGTGATGTTTGTCCATATCGCACAACGATATTCAGGTGGTATAGAGAATTCCAAAGGGGAAATTAAACTGTGGAAGATGCTGAGGGGCCGGGAAGACCACGAACGTCAGTTACGGAGGAAAACGTTACTACTGTGAGGAAAATGTTTGGCGAGTGACCTACCAACAGGTAGAGGGTACTTCAGGCCTAAATGCACCAGCAATTCGTTCGATTCTGCATCATCATTTGCACGCATCGACTGGCTGAAGAGCAGATGACACGACGTGTGACTTGGTGCCGGGAGATGCTAAAAAGGTTTAATAAGGGACAATCTCGGTATGTGAACAACATCGTGACAGGAGACGAGACTTAGCTGTACTATTATGATGTGCCGTCCAAAGCTCAAAACAAAGTTTGGGCTTTTGATGATGAGGACACACCCGTAGTTGTCAGAAGATCCCGATCTGTAAAGTAGAAAACGATAGCTGTATTTTTCAAATCAAGTGGAATTGTGGAACGCGTCATTTCGGACACACAGAAGACAGTCACAGCTAAGTGGTATACCGAACAGTGCCTGCCTAAAGTCATTGGATCTATGAAGAACCTGCGGCTCCAGCTCACCGCTCCAAAGCCCGCACCGAATATTTGCCCACGACAGGATTGAAACTTCTTGAGCACACTCATTACGGTCCAGATCTTGTTCCTTCCGACTTTGCACTGTTCCCGCATGTGAAAATGAAGCTAAAAGGGAGGCGGTTTTCCAGTGACAAGGACCTTCTGCGGGCTCGGGACAACGAGTGTGCTTTACTCCCTAGTGAAACTTGGCAGAACTGGTTTAAAGGTTGGTTTCGGAGGATGGAGAGGCGTATTGAGTGTAGAGGAAATTACTTTGAAAAAATTAAATAAACAAAGCTGTATTGCAAAACTTTCCTGGTACCCTTTGTACACAACCACAAATGACAATCAATTTATTATAGCTCCATCAAAATTTCTGCAACACTTATAATATTAAGTTATTAAATTCATCTTTTCTTTTAGATCAGAGACACGTATTTTATAAAAAAAAAGAAGTACACATACCAAGGCTTCTAATGATCGTCTCCAATTCAGGACTCTCTAGCATGGTGAAGACGACCTTCGGTTTCAATTTCCTCTTCGTTCTCTATAAATTATTCAAGTACAAATGAAATTAATAATAATATAATATTAAATAATCGATTTTTGCAATTATGATTTTATCAACAGATAAACGTTTCAATTAGTAGTGAACACTGTCGACTCAATTAAAAAAAAACATTCAGTACATTTAAGAATACCAAACTTACCTCTGGTGTGCCGGGTGTAGAAGGAACCGGCGATATTTTCCTGTTATTATTTCCTTTTTGAAAATCATCTTCGCTGGTTATACTGTTCGCATAACCACGACGAGATCTAACTTTTTTAACGTCAGTTCCACTACTACTACTACTAGCGACATCTGTATTACTGCTGGAAGCAGGTGAAGATTCCTTATGATCGTCAGTATCTAGAACATCCTTCTGTTTCCTTCTCGTCCTTCCTCCTTTACGTGTGCCAGTGATGGTCTCGTTTTTACTGTCTACACTAATATGAACGGGACTGGCAGATAATTCCACCTCGTTCCTAGTTTGCTCGCCTTTCTTCTGATCCGCTCTTGATCTCCCAGTCTTACGTGAACCAATGACGCTCTCAGTGTTTAGGTTCGTGTTATCATTCTTCGGTACTTTACCATCAAGTGTCGGAGGAATTTCCTTTACACTTGAGCTACTTTGCGGCTCGATTTCTTTTCGCAGTGTTCTAACCGGCCTACTTACTTTTCGTTGATCCGACTTTTCTTCTAATTTGCGGTGTTTTATCGGTAATGTCGCATTATCTGAATCCGAAATGTTAGCAGTAATGGAGGAAGAAGTACTCGGAATATCATCCATTTCTTTCGTAAATGCATCGGCTTTCTTTTCACGTGTTTTTAATTTTACTTTTTCGGGTTTTGTTTGTTTTTTAGCCAACGTTGTACTTCGTTTCGTACGCTTGGGCGTTTTCGGTGATACTTCTTGCCCTGTCGACTGTTCGAATTCATCTTCACTATTGGTAAGTTTATCGCTGGAACCGAGTATTTCTTTGATTACGTAGACATTTTCCTCGTTCCCAAAATCGCCCTTGAAAGACGGACGGGGGACTTCAGTATTTTTAATCTCTTTCGGAATCGAATCACTTTCGGAAGATTGTTTCCTTTTGCTTCGAAGTCTCGACGATTTAACACCTTCACTTATTTCGTCTTCACCAGCATTACGTGCATTTCGAGTCTTTCGTCTTTTTGCCGTATTTTCGACAATAGTTTCAGACTCTTTCCTTTTAACAGGAGTACCTTTAGTTTCTTTGTTGGGCGTCGTGACTTCGTTCGAGTCGTGGTTGTCATTAGAAGGCATAGGATGGTCATTAGCGGGATTCTTAACAGATTTCTCTTTCTTATTTTTTTGTGAAGTTCCGATTAGCTTCGTTTCGCTTCGTTTTTCAATCGAAGTTGTGGGCGCATCCGTTCGATTCGAGGATACTGTTTTGGGCCTGGCAACATCTTTCACTGGAACAACTTTACCTTCATCTTTTGAGTTTTGCTTCTGTTGTAATGAAGACGTTTTAATAACTTTTTCCTTTAAAATCTCTTCTGTATTAACACTTGCACGTGATTCAGTACATAAAGCATGGGTTGGAAGTGTATTTTCTAATGCTATATTGGTTCTTTTTGTTTCGATAGCTTCACATGAATCCATCGATTTACCTTTATTTACAACATCTTCTTTCGGTGAGGGTGGTATTTTTAGTTTACTGCGGCTACTTGAAGAACTGTTTTCGGAAGATGTTAAAACTTGAGTTGGTTCTGAGAATATATCGTTTTCATCA
Source organism: Dermolepida albohirtum (assembly GCA_031893035.1). Lineage (NCBI taxonomy): Eukaryota > Metazoa > Arthropoda > Insecta > Coleoptera > Scarabaeidae > Dermolepida > Dermolepida albohirtum. Next base: position 100,232 of record JAVIWB010001380.1, on the reverse strand, counting down.
GATTTTTTTTCAGATGAAGGTGCAACAATCTGAGTAGGTTGCAAAAAGACGTCAACCTCTTCCTGACTTTCAGGAAATTCCTTTAAAATTGCATTACTACTGGATTTTTCGTCTGCAATTTTTACCATCTGCGTAGGTTGCAGGAAAATATCATCAGCAGCGTCTCCTTTTGCGTCCGATTTTGTTGTTAACTCCTTTGAAGTAGCGCATTCTTTAACAACCTGTTTCTGAATCGAAGTTGTAGGCGCATCCGTTCGATTCGAGGATACTGTTTTGGGCCTGGCAACATCTTTCACTGGAACAACTTTATCTTCATCTTTCGAGTTTCGCTTCTGTTGTAACGAAGACGTTTTAATAACTTTTTCCTTTAAAATCTCTTCTGTACTAACACATTCAGTATCTAAAGCATGGGTTGGAAGTGTATTTTCTAATGCTGTATTGGTTTTCTTTGTTTCGATAGCTTCACTTGAATCCATCGATTTACCTTTATTTACATCTTCTTTTGGTGGGGGTGGTATTTTTAGTTTACTGCGGCTACTTGAAGAACTGTTTTCGGAAGATGCTAAAACTTGAGTTGGTTCTGAGAATATATCGTTTTCATCAGATTTTTTTTCAGATGAAGATGCAACAATCTGAGTAGGTTGCAAAAAGAGGTCAGCTTCTTCCTGATCTTCAGATACTTCCTTTAAAATTGCGTTACTAATGGATTTTTCATCTCCAGTTTTTACCATCTGTGTATGTTGCAGGAAAATATCATCGTCGACATCTTCTTCTGCATCTGTTGATAATTTCTTTGAAATAGCGCATTCTTCGGCAACCTCGGCAACCTTTTTATATTTTATGCTGTCCTCTTCTAAATCGTCAGCGGCAATTTCTTTTTCTTTTGTCTTTGCATTCGTAATAACTTGCGTGGGTTGCATGAAGAGATCTTCGCTTTCATCATCTGCTATTAAGTCTCTATTAGTTTCTTTCGTTAGAGGTTCATTCTCCCGTAAGGCATCGTCGCCGTATAACTTTTTATCTGAAATAACGGTAACGGAATGACCTCTAGATGTTGAAACACTTGATATTTCTCCTTCGGTATCAGTAACCTTTTGCGTTGGTTGCAAGAAAATATCATCAGAAATTGCAGCTGATTTTTCGGGAATCTCTTTGCCCTTTTCCTCGTTCGATATGACTTGTGTAGGCTGTAAGAAAAGATCATCTTCTGTCAACACTTGATCGTTGTTTCCTTGCAGTTCTTTGTTTTCTTCTAGTGAATTCTCGCCTATTTTTGTAACGGTTTTACTCTGTTTTTTCTCACTCTCATTAATACCTTCTTTACTATGGATTGTCCTTTTTAAAATGTTTTTCTGAGTTGGAATCACAAACATGCCTTCGTCTCTGGGCGGCGAACTCCTTCCGCGATTAGTAACCAATTGCGTGGGTTGCAAAAACAAATTATCGTCTTCGACTTTTTCTGTGCAAACACTTTGAGATGCAAACATTTTCGACAGTTTTTCCTCGATGGATTCGCTCCCCTCCATCGATGAGGCGGACGATGTGGCGTCTTCGAGCAGATTCACTAAAGGATTCGGTGGCCGTTCGATATCATTTATTTCGCCCAGTTTAATGTTATCTTCGTCGAAAGAAACGTCGAACTGAGTTTGTTGAGATTCTGCCTCGTCCTCTTTCGATTCTGAGCCTCCCCCCTCCTCATTTTGGGCTCCCAGTTTACTATCGGACTCGCCATCCGCAATATTATGTGCTTGTGAAGGTGAAGGGGAATTCGTCAAAACTAAGTTGAAACTGCTATCGAACGGCAAAGAGGCTTCCATGTTCGTAGTCTGCGTTACGTTCTTATAACTTGCGAGATCATCGCGTTGAGATTCCCCTACTTGAGTCGTTGGAATGATATCAGAATCGTCTAAATTAACTTCGTGCTTTGAATTTGGTGGTTGAATTGCTTCGCCTTCTTTGTCTTCATTATCTGCAACAAAAGAACAAATAATACCTTAACATTCTTTATCACACTAATTGTCTTTCAAATCTGTAAGATTATCTGGAAGTATGTTTCCATTTCACATTCAGCTTGGCATCGTTGACGCACACTTCTTCTATAAAATACAGACCGATCCAGAATGATTGATGGTGACGTCACGATTTTTTTAACCAAATGTAATCAAAACTAATTTCCAGTAGCTAAAAATGATTGCCCAAGATTCTACACAACTGAAATTTTGACAGCGATTTTATCATCGACGTTCGTGCAATGAATTTCGCAAGTTTTATACGTTTCTCGTTATTCATGGCTTTAAAAGTAAGAAAAATCTGTCTTTTTTAACGCAAATTTATCTAAACAAGCTTCAACAATTTTGTGAGCACCTTTTCTCGCTAACAGTGAATTAAAAGATAATTGTTTATTTTTAGGTTAAGGCACATTGCAATATGGTTTTGTTATTAGAACGTGATAAATTTATACTCGAAACATATTTTCAGAGTGGTCAACAGAATGACAACGGAGCTTGGGACGCCTCTATTTGTTTATGTCAATTGCAATTTATTAATCAGTTTCTGAACGAACCAGGAGTTGATTATGAGATGTTTGGACAGCACGTTCTTAATCAAGATACCAATTGAATTAGTAAACGCTTTTAAATTAAACACTTACCAGCAGTAACGTTCAATCCAAGATTCTGTTCATCATGGTTCTTCTCTTCCGAACATATCGGCACCGTTTTACCAGCAAGACTGGCCGATATATTTTTCAATTCTTCTTCAGCGTCCGTACTACTGCCCTCCTCATCGCTATCTATGTTTATAACAGACCTATTTTTCTTCGTCAATATTTTTTTCTTCGTATTTATCAAGTTCGTGGGTGTCTCCACGTCAGTTTCATCATCGGAAGTTTGATCATGTGCCATAATCAGCGGCGAACGCGATTTTTTTGAATCCTTCTCGTCGTCGGATGACGAGATAATATTGTGCACACGCCTTTGCAGTTCACTCACGAACAACTGTGACTGCGATTCGGAGGTGAAGTTCTGCGTAGATACGGGTTGCATCGTAAGTAAATCCGTTGAATCTATACTACTGGTGTCGTGGTTCTCTCCGTCGGTGACGACGTTACCTTTTTTATGTCGCGAGTCCGTTTCCGAACAATCCTCATCAGAGGATGGAATGATATTACGCACGCGTCTCTGTAGTTCTTTTACGTGCAATTGTGACTGCGATTCTGAAGCGAAGTTTTGAGTGGATACGGGTTGCATCGTAAGCAAGTCCGTTGAATCTATACTGGTTGCGTCGTGATCTTCTTCGTCTGCAACGACGCTATCTTTTTTATGTCGCGAATCCGTTTCCGAACATTCTTCGTCGGAAGATGCGATGATATTACGCACGCGTCTCTGTAGTTCCTTCACGTACAACTGTGATTGCGATTCGGACGAGAGATGCTGCGTAGCTAGGGGCTGTATCGGTAGTAAGTCCGCTGATTCTTTGTTGTTTTCGTCGTGACTTGGCTCGTTTACAGCGTCATTATCGACATCGTTATCATTGCCACTGACGATCGAGTCCTCGATCAAATTCGTTGTGGCAATATGGTGGTCTGCATTTGAGTTGTCTGGATCGTGTAGACATTGAGACTTATTTATATATTTTTAGTAGTTTACTTTTTTAATACAATATTTTTACAATACTTTTAGTATGTTTACAAAATATTTGATCCTTAAATGTGCTCAATATTTGATTATATAAGGTCTAGTAAAAAGAAATCCATTATTTTTGCATTAAATTGAAGGTTTTATTTAGCATAGTTAAACTGATCCGACTTAGGTCAAATATGCACCGTTTTGTTCGATAACTTGTTGCCATTTTGAAGGTAATTTCATAATGCCTCTCTCATAGAAAGTCGATTTTCACAAGCTTCTGAATATGGTGGCTTCAGAAACGGATGCATTTGAGTTGTCTGGATCGGACATGTACGATGAATCACAATCTGAAATGTGTAGACACTAATGTGTATTAAATTGAACTTATTTATATATTTTTAGTAGTTTACTTTTTTAATATAATATTTTTACAATACTTTTAGTATGTTTACAAAATATTTGATCTAGCGGAACGCGATCGCACTTATACAACGCGAGTTTTAAATGTGCTCAATATATCTAACCCTACATATACAGTCTGAACATAATATGTTACAGAATTTTAGATCGACACCCTAAGACTGTTTTAGATTTCGCTCAATAAAAAATTCTTATTTTTACGCTATGTTTGTATTTTAAATATTTGAGTATAGGGGCATTACCTTTTTCGTTGATTACAGCCAGTGTTGGTAAATCATTAATGTGAATATCAAGTTTTGAACACCCCTCCTTTTCATCAAAATCGATTTCACTTTCTTCAAGACGAGCGTCTGAAAATGTGCATAATAATTGAAAGAAACATGAATAACTTACATTGATCCTAAATATTTTAAAATTTTATTAAATATCCAATTATTTTCAACATTGTTACTCTTTCTTGTGACCAGGCTTTACCATGAACTTATAATCCCTATACACAACAAAGTGTATTACGTTTTTACGAAGTGCCTAATCTAAGATATTGAGATTCTCTATATTTTTACAATTATTCTCTTAATAACTACATCAACCTTAAATCTGTGAGCAATTGGGAGAACTTTTTATAAATACTGTTCAACAACTTTGAATAATAATTAAATTAAGTAGTGAGTACAGACACATTACCTTTTTCACGGATTATAATTTGTGTCGGTAAATCATTAATTGGAATATCGCGAATTGAAGTTTCTCCATTTTCATCAACATCACAAAAAGTAGTTTCATTTTCAACACGAGTATCTGAAAATACATGAACGTAACTACATTTCACTAACAGTAAACATTTAGCCAGATGCATCTTTAACTCTAACATTTTATTAGATGCTTATCAAGTATTCCTACACAATGATAATACGGAATTTTTGCACATCGAAACGTGCATATATTTTTTTGGTCTTCTTTACATACACTTGAACATTAAATTTAAAAATAAATTAGTATACTTTAATTACTTTTCAATGCAAAACTGAAGCTTGAATAAACAAATTATTTACCATTTTGATCAATGAATAATTGAGTTGGTAAATCATTTATAGAAACTGTGTTTGTGCCCTTATGTTTTTTCTGTACATTACCATATTCTTGTGATTTATCATTTGCATTTTGTTTGACATTTAAAGTACTGGAATCATATATTTGTGTGCTATTGCTAAAAATATTTTCGTCGTGTTGTGTGAATGGGTCTTCCACACCTTCCGACGCATTCTCTGTATCATCTTCTATCTAAAATAAGTTGAATATTGTTGCAATTAATAAATATTAATTAAATAAGTAACATGTATAAATACTTTAAAATATTTAGCTTTTATTAAACCAAATTTTATAGCATCTCCGTTATTGAGTTCATATAATTTCAGAGGGCATAACTTTTCTTCTTTCAAATAAGTACCATTACTGGAGTATGTATCACTTAAATAATGATGATTTCCAACAATTACAATAACGGAATGTTGATGGCTTATGTTCTAAAAAAATTGTAAACTATATATTAAAGTAATTTATGGGCATTCGATACAAACAACATCAGGTATTACAAAAGTGGCTCCCCTTTGTCTTCCAATTAAATTTAAGCCCTCATAAAGAAAACGTCTTTTCTCTTTTACAAGTAGATAACCTCTCTATTAAAACATAATTGCGTGTATTAATACAAATGATACATTCAGAACAAAAATTACCTTAGGTCTACTCATATTTCAAACGTATATATTATCTATTAAATTATTTTTACATTATAAATCAAACCATAATACATATACAAATCTATATATTCTGATACGTATGTCCCTTAATACCTTCAAAGAGAGTGTATAATTTGTGAATGTGAAAATATAAGAAAATGTAAATGCCAAAGAATGTGAAACAACATTCACAAAACCCTTCAACTAGCTAACACACGTGAAGTTGCAGAGAATTTTTCTAACTAGAACTGTGCCGACAACTATTGAAATTTTATACATTTACTAGTGGTATTTCCCCTGAATTAATTATGTGAAAAAGAATTAAGAAGTGATAAATGTTCTTTAAATTTGTATATGTACATAAGTGGTAGTAGCAAATTCAATAAAGGTAATGGAAAATTCAAATATCTTAAATAATGTCAATAGTGCAAATTATGTATGCCTTTTAAGTTGCCTAACTATCAGTGGTAAATGGTGAAAATATATCTAATATAGAATCTTCAGCAATATACTTCACTTTGTTTTAGGTTAGTAAAAATCCTTACCATAATATCGTATCAAGCAAAAGTCACCCTATTAGATAGCATATTTATAAAAATAAAATACGACTGGGAATTCTAAAAATGTCTGGACAAATCGTAGAAATTGATGGATCACTTTTGGAAGGGGTAAGTATACATACTAAATCTATATTCTATAAACTTCAGGTGCATTTTTCAGGGTGGACAAATACTAAGAATGTCTTTAATAATTAGTGTACTAAGTGGCACACCAATTCGAGTTTATAATATTCGAGCAGGCCGAAGTAAACCTGGTCTAATGGATCAGCACCTGCAAGGTACTGTCCGTATATAAAACTTTGTTTATTGTCAGTGGCAGTACTCTAATGAGGCTTAATCCCACTTCTGTTCGTAACTACCTAAAATTATAACTTAGCAGAATTGCTTTTCAGTGCTCACAAAATTACGTTAGTTTGTTTTATAAATTGCTAATTACAATCAGTATTTTTTAGAAATAGTTTTGTTTACTCAGTTTTATTTCCCAAACTTATTTTATGCAATTAAAACATTAATATTGCATCAGAAGCACTACTGGTTTTGACACTTAAACGAAGTCACTTTGAAAAACTGGGAACTTTTGAGTACATATTTAGTACAATTACATATATTGTCAAACTACATTTATTTTTATTTTGTTGAATACAGGTGTGAAATTAGTAGGGAGTATATCCAATGCAAAAATTAAGGGAGCCTCCTTAGGTTCCACCGAGATTACTTTTTTCCCCGATAAACCTAGAGGTGGCAATTATAATGCTCAAGTCAGAACGGCTGGTAGTATCAGTCTTTTGATGCAAGTAGCCATTCCTTGCCTTCTATTTGCGGACAGCGACAGCTCACTGAATTTAACCGGCGGTACTAATGCCGAAATGGCACCTCAGATTGAATACGTGACCGAAATATTTCGACCGATCATGGAAAAATTCGGCGCCACCTTCGATTTCTCTCTCATACGGCGCGGTTATTTCCCGCGTGGCGGTGGCCAAGTGGAAGTCAAAATTAGCCCGATCTCGATACTGAAGCCGGTGCAGTTGACCGATAGCGGACAAGTAAGAGAAATATACGGGTGGGCTTTCGCCGCAGGGGCGGTGCCAGTTGGAGTGGCCCATAGTATGGCCGATTCGGCAGCTGCAAAACTAAGAAACTACCATAGGAACGTGAAAATAGAGAGTTATAAAGAGAATCCAGACATGGCCGATGGGAATTGTTCCGGCATTTTGTAAGTGGTTTCGATTATAATTATGGTATTCTTTTCTTTTTTAATGTGTTGATTGTTTTGTTCTTATTATAAATTTTGTTTTTTTCTATTGGGTATTTCAAATATTGGAATAATTTTTAGCAACGATGCTTCTGGAGGGGTTTCCCCCGTTTTTAAGTTATTTATTGGAGATAGTAAAACGCTGACAGCCATAAACAACCTTAAGGCTGACTGTACAATGGGTCATGATGGATTAGCAAATTTTATAATCGAGGACTGCGCTTCTATTCTATGCAGTCCTTTATTTATAATTTATTATCTTGCTTTTCATACATCTACTTTTCCAGATATCTGGAAGATAAGTAAAACTATACCCACATACAAAAAAGGAAGCAAATATGATATTTTGAACTACAGACCTATCAAGAATTTGGCAGCTGCTCTAAGAATTTTGAACACTTGCTTTACGACAAGCTATATATCTCCATTCAGTGTTTTATTTCTACACAGCAGCATGGGTTTATGTCAGAAAGATAAACTTTAACTGATTTGTCTGAAATTATTCTAGATATTAGTTCTAGCATTGATTCAAAAGATCAGGTCGAGGTTCTTTACACTGATTTCAACTTTGATTTATTACCTCCTCCTTTGAATTAAAGATGAAAATGAATGAAAAAAAATGAATGACTGTTGATTCAATGTGTGGTTGGATGTGGATGATCTGACTGATTGAGACAATTTATTACCTCCTTCGTTTTAATAAATAATAATAGGGATATTATTTAACAGAGAATATTTATTTGCACGTGTTGGTTAGTCAATTTATTACGAGCGCGTGTTCGGCTAGCTAAAGCACTGTAACAAATGCAAATAAAAGAAAAGAAAGTAATATAATTGAATGTAATGTGAGGAGTTAATAATTAATAGTTGTGTACAATGAGCATCAAAAGTCCAAGACGTGTGCTAAGCTGAAAGAAAGATTATTAGTGGAATAAAACGACAGGATTGCCTTTAAAATTTTATTCACAAGTTAAATTAATTCTTAAAGCTTGAATGTGTTAAATAGAGATAGTTAACAAGAACAAGAGCAACAAATAAAATATGATAAACGTCGTAGCAAAGCTGTAATAAAAGATAAGTCTAACGATATTTAGCTGTTTAATAAAATATACAAAGAGTTAGATTAAAATGTGCATGCGTGTACTTGCGTGTTTGTGTATATGTATATGTCCTGGATTAGGAAGCTGTGCTTATATTCCGCGAACGCGAACTTAAACACATGGATACAACAAACGCGGGAAAACAACTTCACGATCACGTCAAAGGAATGCGTGTGTACTTTGTCATGGTCTGAGAAGAAGTCTCTGTCTCTTACACGCGGCTGCTCTTAAGACACCCCGTATGCTAAAGGGTTAGGAGACTGGTCATGTTTGAACCACCCAATAGCAAACGAGAATATTGGCGCGCTATATTCGACTTCCTAGAAAACGGCGGGTAGACGTTGCTTTATTACAGTTGGAGAATACGTGACGAATACAAAAGATTCCTGCATTCGTATATATCACAAAAAGGTCAAGATAAATAATAATTTATGACTTGAAACTCAAACTATTTTTAAATTTAAATAACTTAATTTAAAAAACATAATATAGAGAATTATTATTTGTATGCGAAGTGTAACAGATTCTATCGATCACACCGTATTATTATCTAAATTGAGCTCATTCTGTTTTACCTCATCAACAATTGACTTGATTGTACCGTGTCTTTATAATGGCTTTTATTTCTCTACTTTCACCGTCTCGTCGGGGTCGAATCTTGTCCGGCTATTGTTTAATGTTTACATACACCTATCATAGCTTGACTATCGCGTCTAAACCTATCCTGAGGACATTTACGTGAAAATAACATCAATCTCCAACTAGTATGCTCTGCAGCAGGATTTATGTACTATCTCCCAGTGGTGTAATAATAAAATAAAAATTGGCATCAACTAATGCAATGTATATTCTTATTCGCTTGGTCTATTTAATATTCCAAGACAATCACAAATCAAAGACAGTTTACTGACAACATTCTATCCATTCGTAACTCTTAGTTTCATTATACGATCTTGCCTAAAATCTGTAAATCCAGACACTTTACACTGGCACGTCCAACACTGGAATATGTGTCAATTATTTGGTATCCTCATTATCTCTACCAGATTTGATAAGAAAATTAGACATCTATCTGAATTAGTAGGTTTAGTGTACCCAATTTGAGTAAATGTTCCGGTCTAAATAACTTGAAAAGGAGGACCACCCCTTCGATATGTTATTACTAAAAATTAAAGTGTTTTATTATTCCAATGGCCGAAATTCCCAGCACAAAATAATGCAATTTATAATTATAATCACCAAATCTTCATAAATTACGCCCACATTGTTAAAAGCTATTCGTAGTGTTCGATTGTAAAAATCGTGAATGTACAGTGTTAACTTACGAGGTTATAGGCAAGCGAGTGGTTTAGTAGCAATCTTATGAAATTAAATCATGATAAAACCCAACAGCTGTCAATAACGACAAGGGGAGTGGCGGAGGAGCCCAAAGTGAATATTAAGTTTCCGGGCCTGCTGATTGCGAGCAACCTGACTTGGGAGTGCCACATTGATAACTTGTGTCGCAATCTGGCATCAGCAATATATTCTATACGAAGAGTGAAACTAGTGGCTACACCCGAGGCGGCTAGGACTGTGTACTATGCAAATTTTCAGGGAAGGGCCATGTATGGCCTATTGATGTGGGGCGCGTCTGAGGCGATTTTCAAGATGCAAAAGAGTGCAATCAGAGCCCTTAGTGGTGTATCTAATACTACAAGTTGTGTAAATCTATTCAGAAAATACAAAATACTGACCCTGCCATCCTTGTATCTACTTGCTTGCCTGGAGTTTGTTCATAAGTCGCCAGATAAGTTCTGCAAAAATGGTGATTTTCACGAAAATGAAACACGAAACCAGAGTAGTTTGGTCATACCGTATCATCGCATTGGGAAAAGTCAGCTAAGTTCAAATTACATGGCCGTGAAGATATACAATGCTTCGCCTTATAGTTTAGGAGCCTACCATGGATTAGTCTCAAAAGATTAATAAAAACAGTGCTGGTGGAGAACTGTGTCTATTCAGTAAATGACTTTCTGATATATAAATTTTGACATTGCCATTTTTGTGTTTTTATGTTTTCATTGTTACTGTGTTTTGTATAAATCTTGCGGGTTTTAACGTATGTGGTGGCGTATTAACTGTGAGCCACAAAGGTTTTCGTTTTTGTGTTTTTATTTATTTATATAATGTAATGACGTGTGTATGTACATATACATCAATATATTATTACTATTATAAAATATTTCTACAAATTCTGCTATGATTGCAACGTCTATGAATTACCAAAGCAAATACAGATTTTTTTGCAGAGCAAGCTTTGTATTTTAACACCAATTTATAATCGTCACTAAATTTACAGGTTGGTAGCGGAAACGACTACCGGTTGCATTTTTGGCAGTTCAGCGTTGGGTAAACGAGATGAGAGACCGGACGTGACGGGAGCAGCGGTTGCCGGGGAATTAATCAAGACCATGGCGGAAGGCGCATGCATGGACGAACACGGCCAAGATCAAATTATTATACTGATGGCTTTGGCAGATGGAGTTTCTCGGATTAGAGTTGGCGCTATTACAATGCACACCAAGACCGCCATCTATATAGCGGAGAAACTGACTCAGGCCAAATTTAATATAATACCTTGCGATAACAGTAACTGTTCCATAATTGAATGTCAAGGAATCGGGTTGCACTCCCAGTATCGTAGATGAAACGTTTTTGTATTAGAATTTATATACCTAGCTTAATATTAATCTATGCTGTATACTAAATACGTTGATAAGTGTTCGTTGCATTTCAAGTGACTCGAGATGGACAAATGTAAACCTGTTGATATATGTACTACGTAACATATTCGATACTAAATATTTCAGTTTTAAGTTTGATATTTTTTTGGAGTTATCGTCCATTAAATATTACAAGTTTTTTTATTAGTGCATTATTATAATTTATTTCAGCGGGGAGAAAAAATGCATCATCAGAACCACTAAAATTCTGTTAGGGGTAGTTTGAAAGTGTTAAGCAGGACATTCAATGTTCATGAAAATATAGTATATCGCATTGTATACTAGGAAAGTGACTAATATACACATTTCAGATAGAAATAGGTTTTGCAAATTAGAAAATGGTGAAAGAAGAAATTATTTTTAATCAGTAACAGACGCGCAAGAACAATTAAAAACTAGTTGTCCGAACAAAAATTATGATAGTTGATTGTTGAGGCTGTGAAATTCTATTACACTAATGAATAAATCAAACAGTAAGGAATAAATAAAACAAATGAAAATTATATTACTTTCTGCTATTCCATTGTTAATTAAATACACAGAAATTATCAGGTGCGCAACTAAGTTCTCGCTGTTTTTTTGATGAAAATGCAACTTTATTGTGAGAAAATGTTTACAAATGAATCATTCAAAATATTGCCCATCGCTAGCGACAACTTTTTCCCATCGTTCTGGCAGAGCTCGAATACAGTCACGATAGAAGTGTTCGTCTTTTGAGGCTATCCACGAATCAAACCATTTTGAGATGTCTTCATATGAGCGGAACTGCTGATTTATTAAATTTCCATCGTGAAAAACTTAATTATATGTTTATATATAATTATTGACATCATAATAACCCGACGGCGGGTTTTAAATAAATATTAGATCTGTTCCATAATGCGATTTATGGCGTGTTAAAGGACTCGAAGTTGCACTGCCTGGTGGCTTAATTGGTAGAGCAGTCGTCTAGAAAACGGTAGATAGAAGTTCGAGTCCTTCTCCAGCGCAGAAATTTTTAATTAATTTCTGTGTATTTAATTAACGACGGAATAGCAGAAAATAATATAATTTTCATTAAATTTCCCATCGTGAAAAACTTAATTATATGTTTATATATAATTATTGACATAATAAATAAAACCCTTTGTCTAAATTTTACACTGTATTGTATATTTACCGTGACTAGTTTCGTCCGTTAGGACATTATCAAGCAAACAAATCAAAATTTTCTCGATAATGACTTAACAGACAAAACTAGTCGCAGTGAATATATAATATAGCTAAACAAATAAGGGTAATGTAATCCCTTTCCACAATAATGTTCGTATTCTATATATGCATTTCGAAAAAACGGTGTATAACTCTCGACGTTGTAGGTCTAGTACGGATTCTACGTTTCTGTGCGGATTTTGCCATGGTTCCAGGTGCGACACTGCGATTATCTTCCGATGATGACAACTTAGTTGTCGAAATACGTATATAGAAAACGGAAATGATTGTGGAAAAGGGTTTTATTAATCTTAATTGATTAATTTAATCAACCACAGTCTCTCAAAATTCACATATAATAAAGAGTGCAACCGATTCGCTGGTATAACTACCGACGTTTCGTACTCACTCGTATGGAACATGTTCAGGGCTCAACTACTGCTACTGTCTGTCGCACGAAACGTCGACATTTATACCAGTGACGCGGTTCCAGCCCGGAAGCTCAGAACAAGATAGTGTGGACCCACGACAGCGGAAGTCTACGCACCAGATTAATAAAGAGTGCAATTTAGACAAAACGTTTTATTTATTCCTTAGAGTTCGATTATTTAGAGAAGAAACTATGACTCATCAAAATCTGCGCCACGAGATTCTACCATAGGCGTAACATGGTGGCATCCAAACAATACTTAACCTAACTTTAATATTTCTGTATATATTTTTTACTTCAATCGTAATAATTTTTCACTTACCACTGATAAAATGGTTTTGAAAAAATAGTCTTTTATATAAATTATGAAGCTAACAAGTAAAAACAGCGAAAACAGCACACACACTATAAACATACGAACAACAATGGACACCACTGCAAACAGGGTCGCCCCTTCAGCGCATAATTGACTCGTCCTAAACCAAATTTCGTCCGAGCGCATTGACCTTGAAGTTTCTTCTCTAAATAATCGAACTCTAGTAAGAAAATACGATTTTATTCCAAACTTTCGCAGTATACTATACACTCCCTTGTGTTTTGAAATTTTTGCCGTATATAATCCGTTCAATTGGAATTAAAACAAAAATATCTACTTACTACAGATTGTACTTATTATATATCATATATCCACATTCTGTAAATACAATACATACTTATTATAATAATCACCTACATAAAATATCAAATAAAACATGTATATATTATATATAACGCTTTGTTTTCCTTTTCTATATTTATATATATATAAAATGTACATTAACACTGAATAAAAGGGATAAAAGAGAATTAAAAGCGAATCAATTCGTCCATTATTCCAGTCCTACCTACACGCCTAACTACTGTACATAAAACGAATGCGGAATAGATTAACGGGCCAACTGGATAATGAGGGCGGCGCACATCTCGAAAAATTCCATCGTGTGATGGCCGCCAGATTTGTTGTTCGTTAACGAAGTGGTGCTAACGTTCGTCTGCACGGGAGTGGGAATCGATGCCAACAACGCCTGGTTTTGATCGGACTCGTCGTTGCTCAAGCTTTTAAAGTCCAATAAGTAACTTTTGCTGTCCACCTATAAGAAAAGATACAGTATTTATTTACATGAAATGTAAAGTAAATGGATTGTCACAGACAACTTTACTATACTTCCGTTTACGTTAAAAACGACATTTTCTGGCCTATAATTGGACATCACGGGAGTAGAATATAAATGAGAAAAACGCGTACATCGAATTTACGTGGATTAAAAACAAATATACATTTTTATTTCAAAAGGGGAGGGACAATTTACCGAACAGACCCCCAGCCTAATTACAATCTATAAAATTCGTGGAATTGATTTTATGCGGCAAAATTAAATTTGAATACATGTGATGAAATACCAACGATACTAGGAAAGTTTTGCAATATGACGCAACAATGAATCGTAGGAAACTGCTTGTTGCTGCATGTTGAGACATGTTCATACGTGCATAGTAGCCGCCGCGCCATGTCGATGGGCTCAATTACTCATTAGCAGTGAGAGTGTAAATTGCTTGCGATGGCATCGTGATCACGAAGTTAGATAAGGGCAGTTTTGCGTTATAATTTCGTGCGCGGTTTAAACATAGACCAGTGCTTCGAAGAAATGACTCTTGCACTAGGTGATGTTTATCCACATCGCACAACGATATTCAAGTGGTATAGAGAATTCCAAAGTGGAAATTTAACTGTGGAGGATGCTGAGAGACCGGGAAAGCCACAAACGTCAGTTACGGAGGAAAATGTTACTACTGTGAGGAAAATGCTTGGCGAGGACAGGCGAATGACCTACCAACAGATAGAGGGTACTTCAGGCCTAAATGCACCAGCAATTCGCTCGATTCTGCATGATCATTTGAACGTGAAGAAACTTTGTTCTCTCTGGGTGCCGCATCGACTGACTAAAGAGCAGATGACACGACGTGTGTCTTGGTGCCGGGAGATGCTAAAAAAGTTTAATAAGGGACAATCTCGGTATGTGAACAACATCGTGACAGGTGACGAGACTTGGCTGTGCTATTACGATGTGCCGACCAAAGCTAAAAACAAAGTTTGGATCTTTGATGATGAGAACACACCCGTAGTTGTCAGAAAATCCCGATCTGTAAAGAAGAAAATGGCAGCTGTATTTTTCAAATCCAGTGGAATTGTAGAACGCGTCGTTTTGGACACACAGAAGATAGTCACAGCAAGTGCTATACGGAACAGTGCCCGCATAAAGTCATTGGATCTATGAAGAACCTGCGGCCATGGACAATGGACACCTCCATCACGATAATGCTCCAGCTCACCGCACCCAAGCCTGCACCGAATATTTGACTACGACAGGATTGAAACTTCTCGAGCACCCTCCCTACAGTCCAGATCTTGCTCCCTGCGACTTTGCACTGTTCCCGCATGTGAAAATGAAGTTAATAGGGAAACGGTTTTCCGGTGATGAGGACCTTCTGCGGGCTTGGGATAACGAGTGTGCTTTACTCCCTAGTGAAACTTGGCAGAACTGATTTAAAGTTTGGTTTCGGAGGATGGAGAGGTGTATTGAGTGTAGTGGAAATTACTTTGAAAAACTAAATAAACAAAGCTATATTGCCAAACTTTCCTAGTACCCTTTGTATGAGACCAGTGCCTACTACTTATACTTACAACAGAATTATAAATGCAGAAGTAGAATACGTGAAAATAAAGTGCAATGAAAAAGTAAACAAATCAGTAGTATTGTTACATAATCTACGCATCCAAATACTTGTTTTTATGTGTGTAAATAAGACACTTGTTGATTCTATAACTTCACCGATAATTCCATAAAGACCCTTCATATGTTTTTCTTCTTCGATTACATAGTTTATATACTTTTACCAAATGGTTGCCAATACATTATTAATGTATGTGTAATGTAAAAGTTGCTTGACTTCGTGTAATTTAAAAGCTTTATTTTTTACAGCAACCTCATTTGTTATTCACGCCTATGCAAGTTCAATCGGGTCCACCTCTCAGTGGTATGGAGGTAAACGAACGACAGTCTTGTTTTTGATTTTGCCATTTTATCAATTACATATGATTTGTAATTAGTTTTGACCATTTTTACCAAATTGAATAATTCTGCTCTGACCATGTCTTCATACTTTATGCCCTTATTTCGTAACCAATTTTATATGTCCGCTCTTTTCCATAATGTCGACGATGTTTTCTCAACCGTGCGGCTGTGATGCGATACATTATCCATAACTATGACAGCAGGTAAATAAGGTAATATCTTAGTGAACCAGTCCTCAAACACTGGCATGCATTTCCTCAGAACAGCCAGATGTTTTCTTCCCTTCAAACAATAACAAACTGTTTTCTATGAAGCCATCTGAACCACCAATATGTAATATTATAAGCCGACGCCCTCTCCGGATGGATTTTTTAATTCTGTGGTAAGTTCTTCCACAAAGGTCTGTCTACTACTTAAAACATTTGTGTCAGTCGTGCCTTGCGTGACACTCATTCAACCAAGTTTCGACTTGTTTATTCTGGGATCTATACAATGAAATATCTTTTAGATATTGGCATTTCCATCTTACAATATCATCTTTTTCAATAAAAACAATATGCCTGCTTCCTTTAAAGTATCTGTAATAACAGAATTACATTTACCACCCCCAAATATACGTTTATTACTCCTGTGTAATACGCACATATATCGTAGCCCCACAACCATATTCTTAATGTAATAGTATTTACTTGTAGCCCAAAAAAACAAGAAGAATGATCCAATATTCAACCCAACGCAGAAGAAGATTGTATCAAGTAACGTAATAATCGTCGCTTTTTCAATTTTAAACGGTGCAATTTCGTAGTACAAATGTTAAATTTCATAAAATTAAACACATTTTCACGCTCATCCACCTCATCGATATTTCACCTAAAGTAGGATGACGTGCAGTTATTACCTGGTACAATTGTAATGACATCATGGCGTATCTTCCGTGCAACTTATTCTTCTCTCTGACGCGAACGTGATATGGATTGATCACCTTCCACTCGAAATTGAGATGCTTCATGGCCCTGTACACTTCCATCATGATGTCGTTCGGTTTCGATTGCGAGCGGATCCCCAGATGCCATTTGGCTCTCTTCACTGAAGACCCTGAAAGTCAAGCATCAATGATTCTTTTATTTAATTTTTTCACGCGCGAATTACAACCTCGTCCCCTGTCGGCGGGGGCGCCTGCCGTCGTGTGGTGACTGCCCATTATCCCTCGTTCCCTGGAAGGCGCTATACGCTCCGGATGCGGTTTCAAGGGACTCGAACTGTAATTACACGGACTGGCCGACACGCTGCTCACCGGAGGTGGACTGCCGGCCACGTAAAAATCTTTTATTTCCGCCTTGGCAGCCTCGTCGGCTATTCTTTTGTTGTCAATGATAAGGTGATACGCGATGGCTAGTTGATCATGGGGATCGCCACTCAACAAGGCTGTATGCACCTCGCCCTCATTTACGCCGAATTTATCGCAAACCTGAAGCGAATAAGTTTTATTACTTTCTATTTAAAACCGACAAAGCGTATAGTTTAGTATTCTAGAAAAACAATCTATACAAAGAAAAAAAAATGATTTAAACTGGGCCTCTATAATAACAATAAAATAAAGTAAATATTCGAACCTCGCGTATTGCCTCAATGTCAACAACAGATGAATCTTGTTCTACTGGAGATGGGAACAGATAAGCAGGACAGTCTTTTTGGAACCATTCATGCTTCTTGATGTCTTCGATAGTAGCACGTTTCATAGGATCAACTTGAAGCATTTGACATAGCAAGCTGACAACAGATTTATTCAGATACTCTGGTATTGGAAATATTCCTGACTTAATTTTTCTAAATAACGTAGGTACATGTTCATCATCAAATGGTAAAGTTCCACAGAGTAGAGCGTATAATATAACACCACATGACCAAATGTCTACTTCTGGACCTGCATACAACTTTCCTGAAATGACCTGTAAATATTTGAGCTAGTCTCAAGTAAAATTTTATTTGAATTATTTTAACCTCAGGTGCAGCATAATTTGGAGAACCACAGCTAGTTCGCAAAAACTCTCCATCCATCATCATGTTGGATAAGCCAAAGTCAGCAATTTTTACATGCATATTATGATCTAAGAGTAAATTTTCGGGTTTCAAATCACGATGTACTATCATATGCCTGTGACAATAATCCACACCAGATATAATTTGTTGGAAAAATCTCCTTGCCTCGTGTTCTTGTAATTTTCCATGTTTTACAATGTAATCGAATAATTCCCCACCAGAAACATATTCCATTATCATAAAAATGTCTGTTGGAGTGCTTATAACTTGGTACAACTTAATTATATGAGGATGTCGGAATAATTTCAAATTTTGTATTTCTCTGCGAATCTTTCCAACTACATCAAGACTTTTAATCTTTTGTCGATTTAAAATTTTAACAGCAACTTTATGACGAGTTAATTGATGTTCACCTATTTTTACTTTACCAAACGTACCTACACCTAATGTTTGGCCCAATATATAATGGCCAATTTTCACTAGTGGCTGTGTAGAATTTTTATCTGCCATTGTATCTTGATATTACACTTAACCAACACTGAAATAATTAATTAAATAAATATATTTTAAAAAACACATTTGTCCAAGAACAAGCGATCAGTAAATTGAAAAATAAATACAATTTATACGTATTTCGATTCCTATTGCTACTCCTAGCAATTGACATTGAATGCGTTCAGCTGTCTACCAATCACTTCTACGGAAAAAGTCAGCAGTTAGTGTAGATATTCGTCAGTAATCCATTCATCGGTACGTTCAGCCAAGATAAAATGCTTCAAAGTAATTTATACTGCTTTCAAATTTTTAATTGATGAGCGGAAAAGCTACAAGTCATATCATTATTTAATTCTCTATAAATCTTATTTCACTTGATTTCAACACTATTGCAATCGCAGTTTATAAGAAAATGCTTCTAACCGAGCTCTTCCTGATTTTAATCTCGCGTTGAAAATAATGACATAGTTGTTAAAATGCATATACATTGCAATAAGAGAGGTGTTTAAATTTTTGTACACTTTTAATTACAAGTTTACACTTTCTTTTAGCGAATAGACGACAAGAAAACCCTACCACCAAATTTAATATGTATAATGTAGCAAGTTCTCTCAATGGCTGAATGTGATCTTTGCTGTATTATATAGCAAACAATAAATATTAAAAATGATTAGAACAATATTAAAAATACATATTTTTTATATAAATTTACAAAAACGTTGGTTAGAAAATAAAATAGAAATTGATAATTCTTAGAAATAAATAGATAAAAGAGTCTGTTCTTCTAAAAATAAATTCCCAATACGAACCAATAGTTATCTTATCCAATTGTCGAAGTATTTGTGCTTAATTGTTTATGTGTACGTGAATTGGAAAACAATGGTTTCCGAAACTTTTACATTGCAGATACATTTGTTGAATTAAATGAAATTAGTAAAAAATAGATTCTCTATTTTTTAATCGATTTCCATAAACTGCATGCAACAATGTATCCTGAAGAAGATAATAGAAATAATAGTGCAAACATTGCATCAGGTTCCTATAGTGCTGCATTACCTGCAGCAAATGTGGATATTTGTATGTGACTAAAAAGTAATTGCAAAAAAAATCGGCTTCTATTGGTTCTTTTCAGCAAGCAGTATAAATTCCTCCTCAATCATTCATCCAGATTATATCGTTACTGAAGATCTTTTAGCGGGTCAGAGATTCAATGGCAGAATGTCAAGTGTTCGTAGGTTTTTTTGTTTGTTCATTACCTTCGATCTCTTGTTTACATCACTTATGTGGTTGATATGCATAATGGTACTTTACTCAATATACTATAGTTGAAATTAGTAAGATTAAACATTTACACATTTTAAAGAAATAAATTTTAGCTGAATGGTGATAGTATTTGGATAGCATTAGACAAAGAAGTTTATCATTATAATATTCATACATCATTATTTGATATTACTTTAGCAGCCATCACCAGATTTACAGTATTATTATTATTTTATGGAGTCCTACATATTAATCATTGGATAATCATCTTTGTAAGTAACAAATATACATTTACGTTAATTACAATTATATTTAAAATTGTTCTAGTTATCTACGGGTGGAACATGTGCCTTCCTTATATCAAAAGTGTTTGTGTTTAACGTAAGATATACATTAAATTCTTTTATTTTATTAACTGTTCTATTAATATTTAAATTACATTTTATAAGATGATAAATTTGACAAAAAAAAAAACTAAATTACAAATTGACTTCACATTTTTATGCAGTTATTGTATATGTGTGTATTGTCAAGTAACACTTCATAAAGTTAATCTATCTCAAGTAAAATACCAGAAGAATAAATATAAAACTAATCCTACAAAAGACTTGAAACAGTTTCTTTTAAAAAAATGCAACGTCTTTACATTTTTGAAATAACTTTCCCCGCTAACCATTAAATACCTTATATTTGATTTCTGTTCATTTTATTTGACTTCTTGTATACCTATTTTATTTTTTTTTAAATCCTTTTTAAAATATGCTGCATTAATTCGTATAATATTCAATATATCACTATTTTTCTGTAAAAATATCTCGTAGCAGGCTCAAATACAATAGTTACTTTTACAAATATTAAATTTAGTCTGAACAACGAATTCAATAATTTAACAATATTTAAATTGGTTTGATAAAAGTTTGAACTTGTTTTTAAGTTACTAGAGTAAGCGATATTCTTACAGAAAGTGATGTCTGATAATAACTCAAAAATACCTACTTCCGAATTGCCTACTTAATTAGTCCCTGTTTTATCACGTCATATAACCCTTTTCAGATTAATTGCTATAAACAAAATGTCTTGGAACTATGGTTAGGTCATAGTATAGTATTAGGTGAAGTGCTGAAGGTAATAAAGGGTTTTCCAATAGGGACTTGACAACTTTTAATTCAATTTGTGAACGCACTCTTTCACTAATCATCGAACTGTCTCTGTCAATTTATTCAATAAACTTAACATTTTCATCATGGTAAAGTACACGAACGAACAACGTGTAATTCTCGCCCTAGTAGACAGGCAGTAACAAGTTTATTGTAAAAATTTGAGTCTACATATTCGTCGCGTGATGTTGCCGTGCCAGTGAGACAATGGGTAGGTCGAAGTGTCGAAAATATCGCTGCCGTTGAAACGTCCGGAGCAAATGATCCAAATCAGTCAATTCCATGGCGTTCTCAAGAGTTGGGCATCGCCAAGACCACTTTATGGCGAATTTTGCGTAAGGATCTTGGTTTACACCCATACAAGATCAAGCTGACTCAAGAATTGAAGCCGATGGACCATTTGAAGCGACGTACGTTCTCCGATTGGGCTCTGGGAAAGATGCGCCAAGATGATCAATTTCATCGCAAAATCATTTTCAGTGACGAAGCTCATTTTTGGCTAAATGGGTTTGTCAATAAGCAAAATATGCGTTATTGGTCGGGTCAAAATCCACATGTGCTTCATGAAACACCACTTCATCCACAAAAAATAACTGTGTGGTTCGGTTTGCATGCCGGCGGCGTCATAGGGCCATATTTTTTTCGTCGACGATAATGATCGTCACGTTACTGTGAATGGTAATCGTAATCGCGCCATGATTACCGATTATTTTTGGCCCGAATTGGAAGATATGGACTTGGACAACATGTGGTTTCAGCAGGACGGTACCACAAGCCACACAGCACACGTTACAATCGATTTATTGAAGAGTAAGTTTGATGAGCGTGTTATCTCAAGAAATGGACCAGTCGATTGGCCGCCTCGTTCATGCGATTTAACGCCTCTAGACTTTTTCCTTTGGGGCTATGTCAAGTCATTGGTCTATGCCAACAAGCCGACAACGTTGGAAGAGCTCAGAGCCAACATTGAACGCGAAATAGCAGCCGTTTCGGCCGAATTGTGTGGCCGAGTCATCGAAAATTGGGTCCAACGAATCGACCGCTGCAAACGTGCCCACGGTGGCCATATGAACGAAGTCGAGTTCCATTCATAAATGTTTTGATTGTACTTCAACCCGCAAATAAAGTTTTTGAAATATCTCAAATGGTCTGCATTTTATTTTGAAAAAAATTTGTCAAGTCCTTATTGGAAAATCCTTTATAAGCGGACATATTTAGCAATTTGTACAATTAACGTTGCATTTGTAGTGGCAGGATTCGCCTCAACCAGTTTTTCAAGTGCTCCTGATACTGACGTCGTTCGTGTTGTCATGGGGCGAGGCGTGGTTCTTGGACTTTCGCGTCATTCCGCAAGAGATCCGAGCTAATCAGGTTATTATCTGTACGAAACGTTTCTGTTACCGAACAAACCTACCCTAATTTACTGTACGAGCTCTAATTTCAGCTACTCCGGATACGGAACGGACGCCGCTAATACGCAGCTACGTCCAAGGTATACGATCGGTATATACCGAAAGCGAAGCCAATTTTTACTCACCACGAGGATCCCCCACCAGTTCAGTACACAGATTTGGTGAGCAATCAAGTCGTACAACTCATATAACACAAGAACAAGTTAGTATTTTTAATTCGGGGTTGGTCATATGTGGGCAACGTAGCGAAGGATCTTAATGAGTGACTGAATTGTATTTGTTTTTATTTTTATGGCGACGTGCAGTTGTTAAAGTGATGTATGTTTAGCAAATGATCTCAATGAGCCACTAAATTGTATTGGTTTTATTTTTATGGCAACGTGCAGTTGTTAAAGTGACGTACGTTTAGCAAACGATCTTAGTGAATGACTGAATTGTGTTGATTTTATTTTTATGGAAACGTGCAGTAGAGTAATGCATGTTTAGCAAACGATCTCAATGAGCCACTGAATTGTGTTGGTTCTATTTTTAAGGCGACATACAGCAGTTGTACAATTTTTTCGTATGGTATATAACTTTTTGTATTGTGAATGTAACGCCAAATGATCAACGATGCTTATTATATGCCCACAAAGTTCCGAGAAAGGTTTACAATTGATTAACACTCAAATGTGTCATGTTTCGCAGTTGTGCTCTGAAATTATTCGAATATGAAAACTCCTTCCAATTCTTGTAAGGATTGTTTATCGCGCATGCTTTATAATTGCACCCCGCCAATTCTGTTTTGGCAGTTACAAGTTGGCTTCAGTGTTATTAATTGTAGGGATGAAAAGAGAGCACTACCACGCCAATCTTTCTCAATTTTATAGCTGGCGCTCCAAACATTACTTCCGATAGTTACCTGAAAGACTATGTTTATTTGATTGTAGTTTCTATAGGATGACTAACGCCAAGAATCTTTCATGAATAAATAAAGCA
Source organism: Dermolepida albohirtum (assembly GCA_031893035.1). Taxonomy (NCBI): domain Eukaryota; kingdom Metazoa; phylum Arthropoda; class Insecta; order Coleoptera; family Scarabaeidae; genus Dermolepida; species Dermolepida albohirtum. The sequence goes on along the minus strand of JAVIWB010001380.1, from coordinate 76,691 downwards.
GTAATCAAAAAAGGTGAATAAAACCTCTTACCACAATAATGTTCGTATTCTGTGTACGTATTTCGACAACTAAGTTGTCATCATCAGCATATAATTAATCGCAATGTTGTACTTGGATTTACTTAGATGTGACTGAATGACGACGTAATGTTCAAAGGTATTGCTAGGGCTTTCCCTGTAATAAAGGCACTTCTAAGATCTTTTAAATTGATTTTGTATACGATTAATGAAATGGATGATAAATTATACACGAATGGTACAATAAGTATTAAATTACATTATTATAAATGATAAAAATTTATTATTACCAACATGTACAAAGGGTACTAGGAAAGTTTTGCAATACAGCTTTGTTTATTTCATTTTTTCAAAGTAATTTCCTCTACACTCAATACACCTCTCCATCCTCCGAAACCAACCTTTAAACCAGTTCTGCCTAGTTTCACTAGGGAGTAAAGCACATTCGTTGTCCCAAGCCCGCAGAAGGTCCTCATCACTGGAAAACCGCCTCCCTTTTAGCTTCATTTTCACATCCGGGAACAGTGCAAAGTCGCAGGGAGCAAGATTTGGACTAGGGAGGGTGCTCGAGAAGTTTCAATCCTGTCGTGTTCAAATATTTGGTGCAGGCTTTGGCGCGGTGAGCTGGAGCATTATCGTGATGGAGGAACCTGGTGTTCATTCTTGACTTTGGCCGTACATTCTTCATAGATAAAATGACTTTAGGCAGGCACTGTTCAATATACCATTAGCTGTGACTATCTCTTATGTGTCCAAAACGACGCGTTCCACATTTCCACTCGATTTGAAAAATACAGCTATCATTTTCTTCTTTACAAATCGAACGAATTGCTGGTGCAATTAGGTCTGAAGCACCTTCTATCTGTTGGTAGGTCACTCGCCAAGCATTTTCCTCACAGTAGTAACGCTTTCCTCCGTAACTGACGTTCGTGGCCTTCCCGGTCATTCAGCATCCTCCACAGTTAAATTTCCCCTTTGGAATTCTCTATACCACCTGAGTATCGTTGTGCGATGTGGACAAACATCATCTAGTGCAAGAGTCGAAGCACTGGTCTATGTTTAAACCACGCACGAAATTCTAACGCAAATCTGCCCTTATCTCATTTCGTGACCACGACGCCATCGCAAGCACTTTACACTCTCACTGCTAATGAATAACTGAGCGCATCGACATGGCGCGGCGGCTACTATGCACGTATGAACATGTTTCAACAAGCAGCGTTCTTCGATTCATTGTTGCATCATATTGCAAAACTTTGCTAGTACCCTTTGTATAATCGTCCTTAATTTAAAGTTATCATAAAAAACAAAATAATAACTGTTCTTTCGTTACACCAAACACCCTGCGTCCGTAAAATGATAACATGACAATTGCCAAATGATAAAAAGACCGTCTTTGATATTGAAACGGCAACAAAACATAATTCTTCGAATCTTTTGCGCGGCATTCTACGCCATCTAATAAAACGGTAAGACACGTGTGGGAATCGAACCATGTAGTTACACAATGATAACCATGAACGTATTTCGGACCTGCGTTTCACTGAAACTGTTGTAAAACGAATACCTGGAGGTAACCCTGGAGTGAATGCGTAATAGTTCCAAGAACGAGCCCAGAATCAAATCCGTGTCCATAAAATCATATTCTTTGTTTCAGATCAGGACGTACAAGGACGTCGGATCGAAAATATTGATCGAAGCGTGGGGATTGTTAGCCAGTGACGATTGGAAAATTGTAAAACAAAAGGAGGGCGATAATGTGTCCACCTTGTTCATGCCCAATATAAACCGCAATATATACAAATTGTCGGTGAGTTAATACTTAAAATGTCGGAGATCGGTTTATCATTTATGTCGTCACTACAGGCTACCGTGAACGTGAAACCCAGGCACTTACTGGACGAGCTCTTCCACAGGGTAGAAAATATGGCGAAGTGGAATCCCACCCTGATAGAATCGCGTAAACTTCACAATATTGACGCGCATATGGACATAACGTATCAAGTTTCTGCGCCGGCTGCTGGTGGTATGGTCAAAAGTAGAGATTTTATTAGTTTGAGAACGTGGTCTATGATAGATGACTGCTTTGTTATTGCAAACGTGGGCGTGGATTACGCACAGATGCCTGAAAGTGAAAAATATATCAGGTGAGTATCTTTCGCTTTCAAATGTCATGGAGCAATCTTTGCCATCACTTATTTGTTTTTATTTATTTGAAAAAATACATTTTTTTCAAATAAATCGATTAATTTTAAAGAAATGCATTATGCTTCAAATATTATTCGACACTTGTTAATTCCTTTGATAGGAAAGTTACGTTTTGACACTTTGACATCGATATTGAAGCGACGATTATAAATTAAAATTATTACCAATCATTACACCTGCGAGCAAATATTATAGACAGGGCACCTTTCATTGTGTTACGATAAAACTGGGTGCTCAAAATAAAAATAACCTACGTAATAAGATTTATAACCTTCTTTTCATTAAGCTAGTTAATATTTAGTGTTACCTCCTCCAGCCATTGTTACAGTATTAATTCTTTGAGGCAATAGTATAATCCTTGTCTCGGAGTTACTACCTGTTCTGTTAAACACCTGTTTTATCGGGGGTGCCTGTAATATTTGCTCGCAGGTGTATGTTTTTATTACTTTTTTAGTGTCATAGATGGTATAGCTTCATAAAAATTAAATCATATAGGGTGTGCAACTTAATTCGGTTACTTTTACGTTATACAAAAATATTTTAACTCTGTATGATATTTTTAATTGCTTAAGATTGATATAATGGGTGTGAAACTTAATTCTTTTGTAAAAAAATGCCTTTATTTTATAATCGAAATGAATGAACATATTATTCAAAGTATTGTCCATCGGAAGCTACAACTGTTCCCCATGTTTCGGGCAATTGATGTATCCCTTCCGAAAAAAACCGTTCATCCTTTGAGGCTAAGAACGAACTAAGCCAATTTTTGATTTCTTCAACTGAAGTGAAGCGTATTGCAATAAAGGCATTCTGCATCGATCGAAATAAATAGTAGTCAGAAAGGGCAGTGTCTGGGCTATAAGCCGGGTGAGGTAAAACTTCCCAGCCGCTGTTTTCCAAATAGTTTTTAACTGGTCTTGCAACATGAGGCCGAGCGTTGTCATGATGGAATATTATAGACTCATGTCTGGTCGCATATTCCGGTCGTTTTTCGGCGATTGATCTCTTCAAACGAATTAATTGTTGTCTGTACAGCTCGTCCGTAATAGAATCACCAGGTTTTAACAGCTCATAATGGATAACACCCGTCGAACCCCACCAAATAGACAGCATTACCTTGGCACCATGAATATTTGGCTTCGCCGTTGATGTTGATGGCTGGCCAGGCTTTACATAAGATTTTTTTCGTTTTGGATTATAGTAATGAATCCATTTTTCATCGCCAGTAATGATTCGATGCAAAAACGACTTCTTTTTATGGCGTTCAAGCAGCATTTGCGACATGCAAAATCGCCTTTCAACGTCTTTTGGTTTCAATTCGTGTGGTACCCAATTTCCTTGCTTTTGGATGAAACCCAATCCTTTTAAACGTTTAGAAATGGCTTGGTGAGTTACTCCCAACGTTTCTGCAAGTTCATCTTGCGTTTGACATGAATCTTCATCCAGTAATGTCTCCAGTTCCTCGTCTTGAAACTTTTTTGGTTGATCTGGACGCGGTCTGTCTTCAACGTTGAAATCACCGCTTTTTAAGCGTCAATACCATTCACAACATAAATTATTGTTGGAGCAGATTTACCATACTCTTCTGCAAGCAATCGTTGAGCTTTAGCTGCACTTTTCTTCCAATTAAAGCAGAAAATTAAAACTTCCCGCAAATGTTGTTAATTTAACACAAATTCAGTAGTAGTTTAGTAGTTATCATGTTGTGAATGGTATCACAGCATGATAACTACTAAACTAAATATGGTTGACAGATGTCAAACCTTTCCAACAAAAAAAAAACAGCTGTTATACTCAACTATACACGAGGAAGCGTTTTTATATTCGCGGAATGAGCGGGTTGTAGAGGGGTGAGTAGGCGCATTGGGAGCGTGGCTTGTGCTGCGACTCATGATTAGTATAAATACGAAGTTTCATTGTTATTAGACAGTTAGTCTTTGAGCTATCGTCAACCAAGTGACATAATCAGGAGTGAAAAGTGAAATATGGAAAAAATCGAATATCGTGCCGTTATAAAGTTCCTTACCAGGCAAGGAAAATCAGTCGCGACCATAATGAATGAGATGTCATTGGTTTACGGCGACTCTTGTCCAGGAAAAACCATAGTGTACAAGTGGCATAGTTTATTTAAACAAGGAAGGGAATCCCTTGAAGACGACCCGAGGCCGGGCAGGAGCATTGAGGTGACCACGCCAGCACTTATCCAAAAAGTTGAACAAATTGTACTCGAAGATGCTCGACTAAAGAAGAAACAACTCGCAGAAATGGTTGGAGTATCCGATACAACAATTTTTAAAATCCTACACGATCATCTCGGCATGTCTAAGGTCAGCGCAAGATGGGTGCCGAGAATGCTCACGCCGCCGCAAAAACAACAGCGCGTAGAGTGTTCGCGTGCATTTTTGGACCTCTGTAATGAAGACAAGAATGGTGTATTGAGTGGAATTGTTACTGGAGACGAAACTTGGGTTCATCATTATGAACCTGAGTCCAAACAAGACTCCATGCAGTGGCATAAAAAGGGCACAGCACCTCCCAAGAAATTTAAAGTATCACAATCAGCTGGGAAACTCATGGCAACGGTATTTTGGGACTAGGAAGGAATATTGTTGATTGATTATAAAGATAAAGGTGCTTCTATAACCGGAGAATATTACGCTTCAATATTAGAGCGACTAAAAGAAGCCATTATAGAGAAAAGACGGGGAAAATTGACAAAAGGTGTTCTGCTCTTGCACGACAACGCGCCCGTCCACAAGAGCCGCGTTGCGTTAGCTGCCCTGCATAAGGTGGGCTTCGAAATTGTGAATCACCCACCCTACAGCCCAGACCTGGCCCCGAGTGATTATTACCTGTTTCCAAAAATGAAAAAAGAGCTGCGGGTAAAAAATTTACTGCCGATGATGAAGTCAAGGAGGCAGTTTCGGCGTATTTTGCAGATAAAGAGAAATCATTTTTTTATGAGGGTATAAATAAATTAATTGAAAGATGTGAAAAATGTATCCGTCTTGCAGGTGAATATATTGAAAAAGAAAAATAATTTGGTTTTTTTATTTCCACCCCTTGTCCCCCATTCCGCGAATATAAAAACGCTCCCTTGTATAACAACTAACGACCTCCATTGAAAAGTAACCGAATTAAGTTGCACATCCAATATTAAAATACTGAATAGCGTGCAATTGTCTGCTGAATAAAAATCACCATCTCAGGTCATTTGATCAACTTTTTGTGTTTTATTTCACTTCAAACTCTGACGCTAAAAAAGAAAAGAACACTCGATAGATATCCGAAATGATCGTACAATTAAATTATTCCAAAAATTTTACTCCAATCTGCAAACGTCTAACCGAAAAGTATTCATTTCTCGTTAAATATCAAAATTTAATGATTAAATGTGCATTATTGCAGGGGCGTCAACGGTGTTGGATGCTGGGCGATACGTCAAATAGAAAACGATTCCAATCGGTGTCATTTCGAGTGGATTCTCAATTCCGACTTGAAAGCTTGGCTACCGCAAAAAATTCTGGAACCGGCCTACGTCAAATTACTGTTCGATTACCTGGGTTATTTGAGGTCGCACCTGAAGCAATACGAAGAATTGTAACGACGTAAAGAAAAATCAACTGAAGGCGAGAAATCCTTTCTTTCCAAATATTTCATACACACTTGCAATATCAAAGCGCAAAATTTCCGAAGTACCTCGACGAGAATCAAACAGACAATTCTAGAATACGGAAAACCATATGACACTGTATATTTCGTTCAAATTTTTATTGTTACTCTTGCAATGCAATAACCTCCGCCCTGTAATTATTTTTAAGGTATATTCGAGTTCATCGCGTATTTTATGAGAGTCACGCCATGTCAAAATTGTCGAAGATAAGCAACCAACAGGTATATCCAACGTTCTCTTATGTTTACGTACTGAACACGCGATGTGTAATTGTGATAGGTAGTGCATTTTTTAAATTTCTTTTTATAATATGCATTTTGTATACATGAAAATGTTGATAATTTACTTTTAACAACAATATACTGTGATTATTACTATTATTTTATATATACATTGTATAGAGAGTTGTGCTCTACTTTAAACATGATAATAAACTTAGTTCTTAAATTAATAAACGATCTTTTCCTTATGAAACCATATATTATAATTTGTAGCATCACTGAATGGCAAAAAGTTCAAGATAGGAATTCAAATAATAATGGGTGTCCCAAAATTAACGCAAGATCTGAATTTGTCGCCATTTGTGCAGTAAAGTGTTGGCAACCCTAAAAGAAAACAATTCGACAGCTGACAGTTTAGGGTTAGTAAAAATGGAGCGTTACACGATAGAACAATGTATCTTCAAAAATAATGAAAGCTTGGCGGCCGCGGTTCAAAAATTTCATACAAAATATGGTCGGAATAGTGTTTTAATTTCGTCAACTGTGAAGAGATTAATTGAAAAATTCAGGCAGACTGGATCCGTTGGAGACGCCAAACACACTGGTCGTCCAAAAACAAGCCGTTCAAATGTCAATATCGAAGCAGTGCATGAGAGTGTCGGTGACAATCCAGGAACCTCAATTCGGCGTCGTGGACAAGAATTGCAAATTTCAAGAAGCTCTCCACAGCGTATACTCACTAAAGATCTGTGTCTCCATGCTTACAAAATTCAATTAACACAACAACTGAAGCCTAATGACCATGCACAGCGAAGGGAGTTCGTTGAATGGATTATTGAACATCAACAAATGGATGCTGATTTTTCGAGCAAAATCATCCTAAGCGATGACGCACATTTTCACCTTGATGGCTTTATTAATCGCCAAAATTGCCGCTTTTGGGGTACTGAGAACCCACATGTGATTGTCAAAAAACAAATGCATCCACAACGTGTCACTGTTTGGTATGGATTTTGGGCTGGAGGCATAATTGGATGATACTTTTTTGAAAGCGAGGCTGGTCAAGCAGTGACTGTTACTAGTGCTCGATATCGCGACATGATAACACAGTTCTTTCTGCCGAAATTTGATGATATTGATGTGGTCAATATGTGGTTTCAACAAGATGGTGCCACATGCCATACAGCTAGTGAAACAATTCAATTACTGCATGAGACATTTCCAGGTCGTGTACTCTCTCGTTTCGGTGATCAGAATTGGCCCTCTATATCGTGTGATTTAACACCATTAGATTTCTTTTTATGGGGTTATTTGAAATCACAGGTCTATGTCAACAAGCCCACAACCACACGTGCATTAAAGGAGGAGATTCAACGCTCCATCAACGAAATTCAGCCACATTTATGCATAATGGTCATGGAAAATTTCGACAAATGCTTGCGTATGTGCATACAAAGATGTGTTATTCCATAAATAACCCTATCTTATGTACTTATGATTCAATAAAAAAATAACAATCAAAAGATTAAAAACTGTTTTCTATTTAATTCAAATCTTGCGTTAATTTTGGGATACCTTTATATTGCTAACATTAGTTGAACTATGCCATGTTTCTGAAACGCCAGATATACATAGATTTTCAGTTGTGGCTCAAATATCTGATGTCTGGGTGTCAGTGAAATGCGGGTTTCTAAACGCACGATAATGAGGTCAAAGCAGACGTCTTTTGCTCAAAGCCAAGGATATTCAAACTTTTTAGTCCAAAAGCCAAGACCTAGCTAGCTCATGCCACCAACATATTGTTTTTCAAAAAAAGAGAGACAAATTTCTAAGCAGACTCAAATAACAGTTAATTTTCAATGGTTAAGGGCAATGCAGAAACCACTTTAGCCATTTTACGTTGTACATTAGTTCTTTTTAGAGCCTATGTACAGTAATACGGATGTTTTGATCCATATTTTTAGGCCGAGCCGTCACGATATCAAACTAGAAAGAGAGCTGTTTTGTATGTTTCATTGGAATAAAGAACGAGAATTGGTGTATTAAAACCGTTCTACATAAATTAGGCACATATATTTTCGTATATATTGTTACGCTTCGCATATATAATAATTTTTACATCGTTTTTAAATTAATTTATTTTAATTTCAAAATACAATTCCATTTTGAATTTATAAATTATTATTTATTACTTTGACGTTATTTGTGTTATAAAGGGTTTTCCAATAGGGACTTGACAACTTTTAATTCAATTTGTGAACGCACCCTTTCACTAATCATCGAACTGTCACTGTCAATTTATCCAGTAAACTTAACATTTTCATCATGGTAAAGTACACGAACGAACAACGTCTGCAAATTATAAAAATTTACTACAGAAATTCGGAGTCGGTGACCGCTACTTTAAGAGCGTTAACTTCGATTTTCGGTCGCAATTCTCGCCTTAGTATACAGGCAGTAACAAGTTTAGTGGCAAAATTTGAGCCTACATTTTCGTTGTGTGATGTTGCCGTGCCGTACCAGTGAGACAACGGGTTGATCGAAGTGTCGAAAATATCGCTGCCGTTGAAACGTCCGTAGCAAATGATCCAAATCAGTCAATTCCACGGCGTTCTCAAGAGTTGGGTATCGCCCAGACCACTTTATGGCGAATTTTGCGTAAGAATCTTGGTTTACACCCATACAAGATCAAGCTGACTCAAGAATTGAAGCCGATGGACCATTTGAAGCGACGTACGTTCTCCGATTGGGCTCTGGAAAAGATGCGCCAAGATGATCAATCTCATCGCAAAATCATTTTCAGTGACGAAGCTCATTTTTGGCTGAATGGGTTCGTCAATAAGCAAAATATGCGTTATTGGTCGGGTGAAAATCCACATGTGCTTCATGAAACACCACTTCATCCACAAAAAATAACTGTTTGGTGCGGTTTGCATGCCGGCGGCGTCATAGGGCCATATTTTTTCGTCGACGATAATGATCGTCACGTTACTGTGAATGGTAATCGTTATCGCGCCATGATTACCGATTATTTTTGGCCCGAATTGGAAAATATGGACTTGGACAACATGTGGTTTCAGCAGGACGGTGCCACAAGCCACACAGCACACGTTACAATCGATTTATTGAAGAGTAAGTTTGATGAGCGTGTTATCTCAAGAAATGGACCAGTCGATTGGCCGCCTCGTTCGTGCGATTTAACGCCTCTAGACTTTTGATCAGTTTAAAGACCTTTGCTCAAGACTATCAGCTTGAAATCGCGGGGATTTACCAAGCAAATATTTCAAAATTGCAATATTTTGGTATATGGGTCAGTAGGATACCGGGCTGTTTAACTTTCAATGGTGCACTTGTTGATGAGATAGTGGAGAGTTTCACCGGCTTGTTTTCCAGTTCACACGCTGGGGGGGTGTTCTGACGCCGACTTTGTGCATGGATAACCAGGATACTCAACACTCTGGCCCCATTACAACCGAGGAGGTTTTGGCAACTATCAAGAAGCTTGGTTCGTCTACCACTTGTGGACATGATGGATTGCCTGATTTTTTTTGTCAGGGACTACGCAGAGGGACTCTGCGGGTCTCTGACTGATATTTTTAATTTGTGCTTCCGAGGATCAACAACAGTGTTCAAGAAGGGGGAGAGTTCTAACGGCAATAATTACAGACTTGTTAGTATCTTGTCAAATTTTGCTAAAATATTTGAACCGATTCTCTATGACAAGTTATTTAGCTGTGTCAAACCCTTCTTATCCATTAGGCAACATGGATTTATTCCAGGCAGATCTACAGTTACCAGCCTGATCGTGATTACTCAATTTATCGGGGAACTACTTGATAAACGTCAGCAAGTGGACGTCATATATGCGGACTTCAGCAAAGCTTTCGATACCATCAATCATAACATTCTGATTTCTATGTTGACATCTTTTGGCTTTGCTCCCGATATTACCAATTTACTTTTTTCCTATCTGCAAAATCGTTCCGCTTATGTGCATTATAATTGGTATTCGTCTAAGCTCTTCAATATTTCCTCTGGAGTCCTACAGGGTTCCCATTTGGGACCCCTTTTGTTTAACATTTACGTTAATGATCTCTTGGAACGTCTTGACTGCAGAGTGTTAGCTTACGCCGACGATCTAAAGATCTTCAGCAGTATTAATTCACTTGACGACAGTACTAATCTTCAATCACATCTGTGCATTATTGACGATTGGTGACCCACAATCAGATAAAGCTCAACATCGACAAATGTGCTGTTCTCTCTTTTAGTAGAAGTGACACTCCGCTTTACTATAACTACAATGTTCGGCAATCCATTATACCTAGAGTACACAACTTCGAGGATCTTGGAGTTTTGTTCGACTAGCATCTTAGTTTTTCTAAGCATATAAGTAGCATAACTACTTTTTCTTTGAGGTCTTGGGTTCTTTATTCGTTCGTGCAGGGGTTTTAGTAACTTGCACACTTTGAAGGTACTTTACGATTCTCTTATCCGGTCCAGATTGGAATATGGTTCAGTTGTGTGGTACTCGCTTTACCATTATCAGCAGTTGTTCCCGGAGCGTGTTCAAGAGAGGTTCCTCAAATATTTGTCCTACAGGATTGATGATCATTATCCTGCCTTTAGTTCGACGTATGAGGGTCTGCTTGCTAGGCACAATTTTGATTCTCTTGGTATACGCAGGGAGAAAGCTAGTGGCGGTTTTCTTTATAAATTAATAAATAATTTTATTGATTCTTGTGTGCTGTTGTCCCAGGTTGATTTCCTCATGCCTAGTTTTGACACTAGATCATCGGCAACCTTCTCAACAGCTAGGGCAAGAACCAATGTTCTCTACAGGGCTCCGCTGGTACATATGTCCAGAAATGCCAATGTATTATACGAGGATCCCTTTCGTTAATTTGAATCTATTATTGTTTGTTCAGTTTTTTTTTTTATATGACTTGGATTACATTATTATAAGTTTGTATATTGTGTTGTTAATTGAATTCTTATTTTTCTTTGTATTACATTAACTGCACCTATTTTTGTTTCAATTTTAATTTTATTCATAAGTGCATTATGTCCTGTAAATGGTCTATGTAACTGTTGGGCATTAAAGATTATTATTATATACTTGTGTAAGATGTTGCAACTAATTGAAGTACATTTAATTCAAAATTATTAGTTACTTAGAATGGGACAACCGGATAATGCAGCTATACGAATATTTATTCGAAATATCTGATTTAATCGAGCAAATATAAAACCATTTAGAGTCTAGACATATAGTATAACAAACAGTCTTCTTTTTATACATAAATTCAAATTTAAGTTTTCCTTATACAAAAAAGTAGATTTATTTATCGAAAATTACATTATCTGGGCGTTGCCTGTAATACTTTTCTAGACAATCTCATCAATCCTGAAATTGGATCCCTGCCAAAATATTTCACTTGCAATTCCTGACCTACTTCTAATCCCAGAGCGGATGGATGGGACACCTAAAAGTTGAAAAAACAAAAAGTACGTAACCGTTCACTTTTTATTCATTTCATTCGTACCTTTCTTTGGTCCAACTGCGAGTTATGTAGAAGAGCCGGTGCCATGCCAGAATACAACGTGACCATCGCACCAGTGTCCCTGAGTTCAACGATGGTGGCCTTGTAGACGCCTCCAAATTCCAACTCGGGTATCTTCTCCGCGGTTAGTAAATCGTTGATCATCTCCTGAGCTTCGTGCATCGAATTCTGATTCGGTGCGAAAATTTCGTAGGTATTATCGTCCATCTGGTTTATCTGCAAGGTGAAGTTATTACTAATAATTATTTAGTTTTTAAGGGAAATTTTAATGGCGACCGTAGGTAATTGAATTAATCACTCAAGGTTGATTTGATATATAACTCCTTACCACATCAATGTTCGTAATCTCTATACGTATTTCGAAACTAGGTCGTCATCATCAGCAGATAATTAATCACAGTGAGATCTCTAACAAAAGTACTGATTTCGTAAAGCATATCAAACTTACTTATCCAGCATTTCAGCTACGAGGATAGTTATACAAGTAGTGAGAATGACAGATAGGTGGCGCTCTAATTGGTAAAACAAATGCACTGTAATTTAGGTTGCCTATTTATATGTTTACATTCCGATATTTAGATAAATCGGTTGATTGGTTTATTTTTGACAGCTGATTGAAAAAGAAGCAACATGTCGTTTTGTTAAAATAGAAAAAGCAGAGTAGCGTGCGGTGATTAAATACTTCGTAATTAAGGATATGAAAGCTACCGAAATAAAAGATGAGTTACGGGAAACATTAGGTGAATCTGCTCCATCATCCGTTACAATAAGTAGACGGGTAAATGAATTTAAACGTGGTAGAACAAGCTGTGTTAATGAAGCGCGCTCTGGAGCACCCAAAATCGTGACTTCTAAGGAAATGATTATAAAAATCCATAATATTACTACGCAAGATCGACGACTCAAAGTGAGAGAGATAGCAGACATGGTAAACACTTCAACAGAACGCGTACACCACATTTTAACGAAATAATTGGGTCTTTCCAAGCTTTTGGCCAGATGCGTACCGCGATTGCTTACGACTGATCAAAAGTTCACTCGTTCGCGCATTTCCAATGAGTGTTTGGACCTTTATAAGCGGAATCCGGTTGATTTTTGTAGGCGATTTGTTACTTGCGATGAAACTTGGATACACTACAGCACACCCGAAACTAAACAACAGTCGAAACAATGGTTAGAACGTGGTTCTGCACCTCCAAAGAAAGCGAAAACCACTTTATCGGCAAACAAGGTGATGGCATCCATTTTTTGGGATTCAAAGGGCATTTTGCTCATTGATTACCTTCAGAAAGGTGCCACAATAAACGGACGATATTATGCAAAACTTTTACAAAAATTAAATGTTGAGATTCGTGCTAAACGGCCAGGAATGGCAAAGAAAAAGATTCCGTTTCACCAAGACAACGCTCCCTCGCATACCAGCACAGTTGCGATGTCCAAAATCCACGAGTTGCATTTCCAACTAGTACCGTAAATGTATTGCTCTTTTAGGAGAATATATTGAAAAATAGATATTATTTTGTATTTAAAAAATTTGTTTTTCTTTTCCATTCTCACTACTTGTCAAACTACCTTCGTAAGTTATTGACTCTGACTTGTTTTTCAATTCAATTTGCTTTTCAATTATATTTATTTTATACATTTCTGTGTATAAAATATGTCCGTGTTTCTGTATATACATAATCAATAAAAACTCGTTTAGTTTATTTTCTTCTTTGTTTCTTGACGATACCAGTTAGTACTGTTTCCATATGTAACAACTTACACCTTGAATTATATTTTATTACTGTCTTGTGGGGGGGCAATTGTTATTGGACCAATAAAGCTTATTATTATTATCATTACTATTACATATTTTTCTTGATACGATAAAATCTGTATCAATTATTATTGTTATTATTCATTATATCGAGATCATTAAGAAACAAAATATACTCTAGACCAACTTAAGCTTTCATTTGATTACAAATTCTGACACTTCGTCTACTCACATGTACTCCGGTCTCCCAAAATATCTTCTTAAGGTTGATTCCTCCGACACCCAGAAGTTTTGTCCTTTTATGCGGTTCCACTTGCAGTTTTTCTATAACCGGCAAATTGTCTTTGTTATCTACTCTAAAAGGGTAAACAAAACGTAGTAATAGTTGACGCAGTATTTCAATCTTTTGTGATTAGCATTCAAAAAATACACACCTGGGTTTGCTGATGCAATTATTCATTATGTCCAAGATTTTGGATTTTGCTTCAGTTGCACACTGAACAGCTTCCATGATGACTTTCAACGGAAGACCGGGAACTTTTATGTCCGCCTGTATGGCTGTTATACCCTTTCTAGTACCCGCCATCTTAAAATCCATGTCGCCAAAATAATCTTCGATTCCCTACAATTATTGCGGTAACAATCTCAATACAATGTCTCTAGTACACAAATATAAGATAAAAAAGAAATATTTTTTTTATTCCACGTATTTTTGCATATTTAATTCAATTCTTCAGAAATGCTCTGAAAGAAAGAGAAAGCAACGTATCGTGAAGACAGATTAATTGTTAAAAGATCATTAGAGAATAGACAGTGACCTATTAGAGAGGTGCTGTGCACCTTAGAAGCAAAGAATATCAAAATATCGAGACGAATTTTGGAATTTCGATTACACGAGGAGAAAAATTATAGTCGCCGACCAGGGAAAAAATCAAATTTGATCGAGAATTGGGAAAAGGTATGCATCATTATTTTATTTACGTTCATAACGTTTTACACATTTATACATAGTAAATTTCAAATTGAATGAATATTTCGTCTTTTCAAGGTTGTATTCGATGATAAATCGCATTTAGAGGTGGTAATGAATAATTTAGTAAGTAGAGAGAAGACTCTGCAGTAATCAGAATAGTTAAACATTTAATTCTTCAAGTTCTGAAGATATTTACAAACTTACGCAAGATGGTGCACCATGCCCGCAGAGCAAAATCAATAAGTTTTGTTTTCTGACAGCGACTTGATTTATATTACTTTCCCATTGAGAAGAAAATTTCATGAAATACTTATACGCTGGAGTTTACTCGAAATAGGTTATACTGGGTGTGCCAAAAGTCATCATGGGGTTTAAAAATTTAATAACTTTTGCGTTTATATATTTTTTTAATTTTTTTTTCAGATTATATAAATAACACTTGGAGAATAAATAATGGAGAGATTCACAACTGAACAAAGAACCAGAATAATAGAATTTCATTATTTAAATCAGCGATAAATTATTTTAACGCAAAGAGCATATCGTCGACATTTTAACGTCAGAATTTCGGCCTCTGAAGCAATGATTCGTTGCTTAGTTCATCGTCACCACCAACATGACATTGTAAGAGAATTGCCTCGAACCGGTAGCCCACGTTTAATTCGCACTCCGGAAAATATTGAACGTGTAGAGCAAAGTGTTAACGAAACACCAGAAACATCTACCAGAAGACGTTCTGCTCAGCTAGGAATGGCTCGTACGTCATTACGGCGCATTTTAAAAAAAGATTTAGTTATTCCCATATAAGGTGCAATTGGTGCAAAAACTAAAATCAACTTTATCGAAAATCTGATTATGAGTGATGAAGCTCATTTTCATTTGAATGGCTTTGTTAATAAGCAGAACTGGGTTCTGAAAATCCAAGAGCCATTCATCAACGCCAATTACACCCCATTAGGTGTACAGTATGGTGTGGCATTACATCTGAAAATATCACTGGTCCTTACTTCTTCGAAAATGAAGATGGATGTGCTGTAACCGTAAATGGGGAGCGGTATCGGTTTATGATAGAGAATTTTTTACGTCCAGCTCTTGAAAACAGACCTGGGATGTGGTTTCAGCAGGATGAAGTCACTGCCCACACTGCTCGAGACACAATGGCACTTTTAAGTCAAATTTTTGGAGAGCGAGTAATTTCCAGAAATTCGGAAAACAATTGGCCAGCGCGTTCGCCATCTTTGTCAGCACCCGACTATTTTCTTTGGGGTTATTTGAAGGAGCGAGTATATGTGAACAAGCCCGAGACAATCCTTGAACTCAAGACCAACATTGTTGCAGAAATTCGAAGGCTACAGCCATAAATTTTGAAAGATGTTGTGGCAAGTAATGCTCTAAATCGAGCCCATCAGTGCGAAGATGAAAACGGGGGTCATTTAAGTGACATTTTTTTCCATACCTAGTGTAAAAAAAATTCCATTTTATATACTTTATTATCTGAAAAAAAATTTTAAAAATATATAAACGAAAAAGTTATTAAATTTTTAAACCCCATGGTGACTTTTGGCCCACCCAGTATTAAGGATCGTATTTAATCTTAATTTTTGATAGGTTGTACATATTAGTCCAAAAAATAAATTTTGTACAATCATAATTCTATTAAATTAAATTATTTGCACTCAGGACAAATAATAAAATTGAATATTGTTGACAAACTACTACATTTACAACTGTTTACGTTCAATTTTTATGGTAAGTTACATTTTGAAGCTGTGTTTTTGTTTGAGTCACTTCTTATTCCGAGACAAGGTATACGAGGGTAGTTCGACAAGTAGTGAGAATGGAAAAGAAAAACGAATTTTTAAATACAAAATAATTTTTATTTTTCAATATATTCTCCTAGAAGAGCAATACATTTATTCCAACGGTGCTCCAATGCCCGTATGCCATTTCGAAAATGCGATTCCGGAAGGCTCGCAAAATACTCATTTACAAAGATGATAAGCTCGTCGTTAGACGAAAATTTCCTTCCACCTAGTGCCGTTTTCAATTTTGGAAAAAAGTGGAAGTCGGAAGGGGCTAGATCCGGCGAATAAGGCGAATTCGGTACTAATTGGAAATGCAACTCGTGGATTTTGGACATCGCAACTATGCTGGTATGCGAGGGAGCGTTGTCTTGGTGAAACAGAATCTTTTTCTTTGCCATTCCTGGTCGTTTAGCACGAATCTCAACATTTAATTTTTGTACAAGTTCTGCATAATATTGTCCGTTTATTGTGGCACCTTTCTGAAGGTAATCAATGAGCAAAATGCCCCTTGAATCCCAAAAAATTGATGCCATCACCTTGTTTGCCGATACAGTGCCTTTCGCTTTCTTTGGAGGTGCAGAACCATGTTCTAACCATTGTTTCGACTGTTGTTTAGTTTCGGGTGTACTGTAGTGTATCCAAGTTTCATCGCAAGTAACAAATCGCCTACAAAAATCAACCGGATTCCGCTTCTAAAGGTCCAAACACTCATTGAAAATGCGCAAACGAGTGAACTTTTGATCAGTCGTAAGCAATCGCGGCACCCATCTTGCCGAAAGCTTGGAAAGGCCCAATTCTTTCGTTAAAATGTGGTGTACACGTTCTGTTGAAATGTTTACCATGTCTGCTATTTTTCACTTTGAATCGTCGATCTTGCGTAATAATATTATGGATTTTTATAATCATCTCCTTAGAAGTTACGATTTTGGGTGCTCCAGAGCGCGCTTCATCAACACAGCTTGTTCTACCACGTTTAAATTCATTTATCCATCTACTTATTGTGGCTTTCATCAGCTTTCATACCCTTAATTACAAAGTATTTAATCACCGCACGATACTCTGCTTATCCATTTTAACAAAACGACGTGTTACTTCTTTTTCAATCAGCTGTCAAAAATAAACTAATCAACCGATTTATCTAAATATCGGAATGTAAACATACTAATAGGCAACCTAAATTACGGTGCATTTGTTTTACCAATTAGAGCGCCACCTATGTGTCATTCTCACTACTTGTCAAACTATCCTCGTATATTACTGTATTCGTCGTTTGTTTTGTTTTTTTTATTAATTAATTATTCTCTAAGGATCCACATAGCTGTGATTACGCTACACGTTGAATATTAGTGCTACGTACAACATTCCGAGTTGAATTAAATAAAATGAATTTTGTAAGATAAATAAAGCTTTAAGCTCGAAAAAAAATGTTATTTGTAACTGCCCAGATTATTACTATTAATGGCCTGTAGTGTATACTGCGCTGTGTAATTCAATAATGATATTAAATCAGAACCGAAACATTTTTGCCATAGAATTTTCCAAGTTAATTTCAAGCATACCAAAATATCCGTCAGAAGTCTATAATCTTCCAAATGTTTCGTATCATTATTGGAATATTTCGTAAACAGTCCGATAGCGACTCCGGCCGCTGGCGCCGTGATGGGAACACCCGCGTCCATTAGTGCCAGACTGCCACCGCAAACGCTTGCCATGGAACTGGAACCTACGAAAAGAAAGCAACACATATATTTAAATATGCAAATTAGAAATGGGGGCTTCTTTTAACTTTTAACCATTTGATTCCAACACCTCCGACGTTAATCTTATGGTGAAAGGAAAATCCGGCGGAATAGTCGCGCTCAATCCTTTTTCCGCGAGTGCTCCGTGACCCATTTCCCTTCTACCTATCGGGCCAACTCTGCCGACTTCCTTTGTTGCGAACGGGGGAAATTCATAATGAAGAAAGAAATTTTTCTCTTTAATCCCACTAGGAAAATTAAAATGCAATTTAAATACCAATTCTTTTTAATGAAATAATTTTGAAAAATAAATCGTAAGACTCACCTGGTCAACGTGGACATGGTATCCAGTTTCATTGCACTTTGCGGAGAATCTAATGCAACGGTACATAATACTTGGGTCTGTCCTCTTTGGAATAAGGAACTGCCATGCAATGGTTTATATAAATTTACTTCACAACTGATGTTTCGCAAAGCATCCAAAGTTCTTCCATCGCACCTAATATTCTCCTCGAACACCAATTCCCTGAATTCATTCTTAATAACTTTGTTTATACCTTCAGCCACCAAATTACCATCGGTATCGGGAAAATCACTCTTAATCTTTTCGAAAACGTCACTTCGTACGACATTCAGTGCTTGATCACGACTGAGCTTATCGTGACTGTAATTTTTAAAAATATTTTTGACGCGCATTTGTGACATTGATCTAAGAGCTTCTAAAATATGTGCGTCAAGTTCAGGACGTTCTTCTAAAACGCGCTCGGGTTTGCCGAATTCTTTTTGTAACTTACTGATTGCTGTAACAATATGCTGACATTCCCGTGTGCCTGCTTTAATAGCTTTTAAGAAATCTTGCTGTAAAATACTATTTGCACGGCCTTCTAACATTACGACCAAATTATGCTTTGTCGCAGTCACAATAAGATTTAGACTAGATAATAGTAATTCCTTTCGTGTTGGGTTTATCACAACTTCGTTATCTATAAAACCTACTCTAACAGCTCCAATTGGTCCATTCCAAGGTATATCACTTATACTTAAGGCTGCTGATGCCGCATTTATTGATACAATATCAGGATTATTTATGCCATCTGCAGCAAGCATATTACATATCACTTGAGTTTCACAGCTGTAATTTTCATAAAATAATGGCCTGATACTTCTGTCAATTAATCTTGATGTTAATATTTCCTGTTCACTGGGTCCTAATTCTCTTCTCAAAAAATTTGTGGGGATTCTTCCCACAGATGCAGCTTTTTGTCTATAATCGACCACTAAAGGTAGAAAACTAGCTGATGAAGGTTTGGTCTTTGACACTGTTGTAACCATAACGGAGGTGTTGCCGAAAGTTCCCACAGCACAACCATCTGCAAAGCGAGCAAATTTTCCCGTGGATAATTTAAGTTTTTTCCTGAAAAATTATAAACTAACTAAAGCACTTTCTTCAACAAAAACACATACCCATTGCTAAATTCGATGTCCAATTCTGGTATTTTTGAAATATTACTAGTACAATTCCTAATCGATTTAATATTTATACATTTACGCTTATATATCTTAATAAAACTAGACTTGTAAAACGAAAACATTTTGCACGTCAACCAAACTCACTATAACTACACTCAATTTTATCACATAACAAGACTTTTAAGAGCTTGTAAATTACCTCTTCCTAAAGAAAAACATATCAAAACAAGCTGCTTTACATTTGTATAGGAGTTCATAGTCCTAGCAAAAATTGATGGAACAGTTTAGTCAGCCTCAACTAGTTAATGCATTTAATAATACAATCGTTATTTAGTTCATAAAAATATAGGAATATGACAGAGAAAATTTCTTAAGCTAATAGAAGCGGTTGTCTTACTGTATTTTATTAAACCGTGACAATATTTAGATATTGAATTTCATTTAGGTTAGAACGACTACCTGCCTACCTTGCTTACAAATAAGTTGGCACAACTTATTCTAGAGCCATAAGCAACTTCAGAACAGATTTATTTAAATGTACAATTATTTGAAATATTTTAATGATAACCGGTATATATAGTAAATACACTTAAAGAAAATTGTTTACTCTAATATCGCTCTACCTAACTTTACTATTTAAACAATTTTTTATGAATTTAATATGGAATGATTTAGTGAAATATGGGACTCGGGTTATTTTCTGTTTCTAAGTTTGACATTATGTACAATAACATCTGATTCATGTTTACAAAATAAGAAAAAATATATCGGGAAAGTTTCTTATTGTTCACCTCAAAAAAAACAAGTAAAAAATTTTTAAAAAAAACAACAATTAGACATGATACAAAGTTATTTTCGTAACAAAACTATTAAAATTTGAAATAAAAGTTTAAGATGCCTTGAAATGGCTTTGACTAAATAATACAGATTGAGAACTTCTTTTGTATATTACACATATAACATTAATATCAATGTATGTATTTACATGTGTGCAGATAGATTACAGTATGAAATTATGTAAATTATGGATGCTGAAAATTTCAATTTTACAACAAGTGAACCTATAAGTGATGAAACAAATGGTTTGCATGAATTAGTTTACTTAATAGCACCACTTACTATTATTATCGTTATTATTATATTTTCCGCTGTAGTAAGTAATAACGTATTCTAAAGAAATCATAAGTTCTGTTTTGTGATTATTAGGTATACTTAATGGCTAGAAAGAGACAAGTCGACAAATTACGGATAAGATTGCTGTCTATGTACGAATTTGATTCCAATGAGCAGGAATGGGAATCACTGAATGAATATGATAAATGTTATTATAAATCAATGGATTACACGACGACAGTCTTGTAAATTTGAATTATTATTTATATTTATAGCATGCTAAAGAAATATTTTTCCATTTTAAAATTGACTTTTATTCCTTGTAAAATTATAATTAAAATTATTGGCTAATATCACAGGTTTCATCTTCACTGCTACTTAGTGAATCTAACTTTGAAAAGGTCCGCTCGAACATATCTATATCTGTTGAGAATGTCATGAAAAATGATTCCTCTGATTTCGCGACATCAATTTTTTGCAGATTGTCTTTGATATATTTAGGTTGCTCATAATTAAGTATATTATCAATTACATCTGACAGATCGAGATCATTTTCGTCACCAAAATTGGAATAATCTAAATTAATTTCTTCTGATGATTTTTTAAAAATGTCGATATTAGATGTTTGGAAAAATGTTTTGATTTTTGTCTGTTTTAGTGTCTCAATACCATCATCCAATTGCAATCCATTTAGATCATTGCATACTTCAGAGACACCTTTTTTTATTTTTTTAGGTATGCCAATTTTAGTTTCTTTTCCACGTTTTAGAACACGCTTAGGTTTCAACTTTGATGCTTTATAATCTTCAACTAAATCAGGATAAGCTTTGTCTACTAAATGCTGTGGTTCTACTGTGGTCAAAAGTTTAATAATTGTTGTACCTTCTAGTTGTTCCGGTGGAATTATGGTTACAATATCTTTTTTATCTAACCATATTATTTCGTAACTTGGTATGCCTGAAATGTGATATTACAGTTACAAAAAAATAAAAGTAGATCATTCAGTTGCTTCACCTTTTGGAGTTCTAACTTTCTTGATACAGCTAGGATGTAACATGTCTTTTGTATCTCCATCATACAAGTTCCCTTTCTTACTGTGGTTTATTAGATGCCATCTTGATAATATCATTAGGAATTTCTCAAAGGAATATATTTCTTCCCATTGTAAATGTTTCCTTGTGAATTCCTAGAAATTACCTTAAAAATCAGCACAACCAATGATAAACGAAAGCAATTATGTATACAATAAACTTAGCTATATCTGGACGTTGCCAATCTATATTAAAGTTCTTTAATGTTTCTTTACCATCTAAGTATTCTTTGATTAACTCTTCATCTGGGAAATTCGATAAAAGTAATGCTTTCTGTCTTATGTTCAACTCATTTTTGATAAATAGTGTTTGATCTTTACACAAGCTTTTCACCAATATACAACCTTTGCTTAAGTTACATGCGTCACAACCTTCAAATCCAAACACAGTTATGAAGACTCTAAATTAATTTATGATTCTTTGAAATTTACCATTTTTTGCATGTAAAGAATGCGATCCAATATGTCCACAGGCTGTGCACACATTGTGCATTGCTAATTGCTTTTGAAGGTTTTCATAATATTCTGAATTTGTACGCCAAGATCTAAATCTGTTTAAAATATCACAATCAGAAATCCCACTGAATAACTTCAAAGCAGAATCCTTGCCAACACCAAAGACTCCACTTGTATAATCAGATCCACATAATAAAGCCAAAGCTACAACTTTGTATTGACCCATGCCTAAAATTTTTGGGAACTATGAAAATTCCAAACTACACATTTCGAATATTTTAAGTCTATGTTGTTATGATGCCTACCAGTACTAGACTTTATCTTTTCAATATTATATTCTTCTACAGCTCCTCCATTTGCACTGCACAAGCCTTGCTGAGATATTGAAAAATTCCTATAAATAGTTTTTGCACCATATGCAAAACAATCAGAATCTTGCGTTATACAACCATCTACAAACTGAAATTTTGTTTGCAAATAAAATTTAATAACATAGTTGAATTTTAATAATAATCTGTGTGAATATTAGTACGCTATGTGTTTCTTTTCATTAAGGAAAGCACTGTTAATATTATCAATTAATTTTCACTCATACCTTATTTTCATTTAAAAAAGCACACATTGCTTCAGCCTCTCCTTTACCCTTTACGCATATTAAACCCATATATTTCAGCATTTCTTCACATAACTTTAAAGTATGATTAAAACGTGACCTATCTTTACATGTTTTCGTATTAGAATTTTTGGGCTTTTTCCCTTTAAATTGCTGGGCATTTCTAGATGAAATAGTTTCATATTTCAGAGTAGGTGCCTTTCCTTCAAGTACATAAATGGGATTTACTCCTAACAGAAGCAGGTAACAAGTTCTGAAATATAAATTTCTGAAAAAGAAAATCGGTATAATTATGCATTAAAATAAAAAATATCTTATATATATATTTGCGAAAAAATTAATATATTTAATACATATCGAATATTTTTCTCTAAATATTTGCTTTTATTCACCTTAAATACATTTGAGGTTGGATGTGATAGTCTGTTACATTTTGTGCTTCACATACCCAACATGATAAATCTATAGCTACTGTTTTCCCTTGAAGTTCAAATAGAGGTTTTCTTTCACCAAATGGACGAAATATTGTCCACAAATCTTTGATACCCATTTCAAAGGCAATGTGGTGTATATGGTATATGACAATTTGAATTTTGAAAATACGTTTGAAGATATATAAACATACGTTACAAATTATTTGAATGGTAAAATTGAGTTTTGATTTGAATAATTTGTAATTCGATGTTATTCATTAAGAGGACAATAATGGCATTAAATATATTTAAGTGTTAAAAATATTGCTAGAATATCTTCTTACAATATTAAATGCATATTATGTGTGTAAAAACTCAAGAAATATACAACGTTATGAGCTGCTAGAAATGTAAAGAAATAATTTAAAATACGTTAACGATGTGTTTTGAAATAGACTTCAAAAATAAATAAATAAACAATCATAATAAAGGCAATGATCTATACATTCCAAAATAATAAAGTTTCTCTTTTAAAGAACCTGTTTTGGGCGGTTTGGAAGTTAATTATTTATATGTATATTTAAATACATTAGTACGTCGATAAGTTTGGATTATTCTTTATAGGCCGTAAATTTAAATTGAAAAATTATTTTGCTGAAGACTAAATTTATTACGAAAAAAGACTTTTAACTTATATCGTAGCTTTATATTTTTAATGTTATACTAAAATATTTCAATGCGTATTAAAATTAAGTAAAGATTAAATCGAAAAATCCCCTCTCCTTCTATACCTTGGTGCTTTTGGCATTCAATATTTCTGTACCAGCCGGTAATGTTGCTGGTAGTAATCGAAATAGACGTTTAATAGTAAACCAAACAAAATATTTAAACCATTAAACAGCCATATTCTAATTTTTGATTATTTACTGTTATTTTTAGAGGCATCTTTAAATATTTTATAAATCCTATTTATTATAAGTAAGTTTTTTCAATTATTACAAAAATGAAAAGCATTCTAATATATAATTTTTCCAGAATAACATTAAAATATTCCAGAATGAAGCTTATATGTACAGTTTCAATTGGTAATCGTCAATTATCTACGTTAGCAGTAAATAATAAACAAAAGTATTCTAAATCTACTTTAGCCTTATGTAAACACCCAAAGAAAAGTACACATTGTTTAATTTTATTTAATAACCAAAGTAAAAATGGTATGAAATACGATATTAATGGAAATATATCCAAGATTCGGACAACTTTTTTGCATGAAGGAAAAACGACAATTCAATTTAAGGAACCTCCACATGACTTTTATATTCAAGCAGAAATAATACCTCTTCAATGTTTCTTACATACCTTAAAAAATGTTTTGCTGGGCCAAATCACAGAAAAAGATATAACATGTTCAACTTTAGCTGTGACACCTGTGCCATTGAAAAGTATACCACCAAAGAAGTTGTGTATTAGGAAAAGATCTGACTATCCGACAGGAGGATTTCCACGTACTTTAGAAATTTTACATATCAATGACATTAGTCGTTCCTCTCTAGATATTGGTATCTTAAGATTAGCTAAGCTAAGAATATTAGATTTAAGTAATAATTGCATTAAATTTTTGCCTATCGAATTTGGTAATCTTCCTAATTTGTGTGAATTGAATTTATCTTATAACTTATTTGGAAAAGGCTCGCCAAAACAATGGATGTGGATGAATGGAATGTTGATGAAAAATCTACGGCTTTTGAATCTTTCCAATAATATTTTAATATTTTTACCAGATAATATTACTAGATTATACAATTTAATTACATTAAATGTAGATCATAATCAGCTAAAATCATTACCTTCTGGAATTGGAAATTTATCAAATTTGAAAACTTTCACCGCTTCCTATAATAATCTATTATCTCTTCCTGGAAGCACTAAAAAGTGGAGATTAGATAGCATAGATTTATCACATAATCATTTTCACGTTAGCAGACCAAATACATCTAATCCTGTGTTCACAAAACCACTACCTATTTGTACTTTAAAAGAATATTCCGCAAGGGCAGTACTTTATAACCATTTATACTATAGTGTTAGCACATTACCGCAAACTTTAGTACACTATCTCGATCTAGCAAAATATTGTACTTGTGGCAAGGCCTGTTTTGATATTTTTATTGCAAAAACTGATAGCTTGTATTTGTATAGCATAGCCAAGAGTTACACACACAGTTCGGAAACATCTGTGAGAATGCCTATGGATTGTTATTTTTGTTCGATGCAATGTTTTAGTGATGTCCGAACGAGATTCCCGTTTACCTGATAGGACGCCTTTGATTTAAATTAATTTGTTAAACCTGTTTTATTGTATAAAGCTAAGTTTTGAATTCCATTATATTTTACTACGTACTTTTTACTTATACTCAAATATTACATAGATTCTGAAATATATACGTTTGCAATTTGCATGATGACGTAAGAGAATTGTATTAATTCAAAATTTAAGTGCCTTGTGTAAATTTATTTTAGTACGTTTGTACATAGTTTTCGGAGTGTTGTTTTTTAAAGTTTAAGCATATCTTGAAATCAAATTCCGAAGAAATAATAGCAAAATTACAATTGTATTTATCCGTATGATACTGGAAGTTTTACAAGATATAAAGTAAACACTATTTGGTAGGTATGCTAAGTTGGTTACATTACATTGAAGTGTATAAAGTTCAGTGTTGATTGTTAAATCCAAAACTGATAATTGAAATGTAAATAATTTTCTTATAAGGTAGGTGTATAATGAAAACTTTAACTATTACCCAGATTAAAATTTTCATTATAATTTTACCTGTAAAAATAACTATTAAGAGGCAAATGAAACTTATTTTTATGAAATTTACAAAATATTGTCTTTGACTATCTAAGATTTCACTAATAAATCTTAACATACTTGTATTTAATTAGCTTTGCGCATATGTAAGCGAATATTATAAAACACTTTCTTTACATTGCCCTGTGCATGCTCACAGATTTTTAAATTAGGATTTCCAAATAAATTTATAAGACTTAATATACATGCTGCGTTTTATATATTATATATAACAGAATTATTGTTAATAAAATATTATAAATCTCCTTAATACGTTTAAATACATCTTAATTTATGTAACAATGTATAATCTTTAATTTAAATAATCTTGACTTGTTTGAACCTACATATTCAATAGGCGACATGATAGTTTTTTTAAATTCTTTTATCTGAAAGTGCATGAAAAAATATTACTTCGTATTTACACTTTTAATCATAAAAATCTTTAACAATGTGAAAACTACAAAATAAAGAAGTCTTGTGAAAACGCGTAATTTGCAAAAGCGAAATGGAAATAGTTTTTAGTAAAATGATATCAAACATTGAAATCGATATATTTATAGTATCCACATACCCGTTAGATGTCACAAAAAGGTGTATATATAATTTAACAATATAGTTAGACTGCATAGTAATTGAATTATGAAAGTATTTGTGTTTGTAGACACCTAAAACCGAGTATCTAATTCCTAATATAGAGCAAGAAGAAAAAGACGTCTTATTTATGTTTTGTGACTGTTTTGTATTCATAATGTTAGGTTAGGAACGTTTAGATATTGCAACGTTTGATTTATTTTAGCGTTTAGTTGTTTGTCTGATTTAAAGATTGAGTTTTAAACATTTTTGAAATAAACCAAATCCATTTATTACAAATGTAGACGAAAATGGCATTAACGATAGATCAATGTTCTCAAATATTGAAGTAAGTGTACTGTTCTTAATGTATTTAGTTATTGTTAATTTTCTACTTTCAGAATATTAGATGAGTCTAATATAAAAAACCAAACACTGGAGGCGTTGGTAAGTGAAGTGTATAAGAAGTTTGATCCTATCGATTACTTTAATGGTAAGGCATTGTATACGATATTGAAAAAAATTATAAATGTTGTCTATATGATTTAGTTGGTACTTGTTTGGTTATGTTATTGCAACAAGATTTACTTTCGAACATCGAACAACGTTTAGTAGCTGTGACTGTATTACATGAATTATATCGTGGTGAACCAATTGCAAATACACCTTTTGTAAATGTTTTCATGCAACTTCTGGTAAGTTAAATTTAAAAGTTTACTAATATCATAATAAATGCAATATATATTAAAATTAAATAAATATTGTTTTATTTTGCAGCGTCCACCTGAACAACAAAGTAATGTTGGCGCCCCAAAATTAGAGTATCCAGGACAATTACCTAAATTAACAAACCAAGAAAAGCATTTTGTATCTCAACTACTGTCCGAAATTCCAAAAGATGCAGTAAGCACCTTTTAAAATTTTTTCAAATTTCAAATTTTGGATATAATTCTAGCTATTAAAGAAAACTGCATCTCAAATCATCAATTCTGATGTTATCGGCTCGATGAATTATGATCCATCATCTGTGCAACTTGCCGTGGCCGAAAAGCAAATGGAGCTACCACAATCATGTAAAACAGCAATACCCGTTGTTTTATCTTTTCCTTGCAAAGAAAGTAATAAGTATGACTGTAATTGGTGATTATTTAACTATTTTTACAAATATTTGGAATAATTGTAGTTATGAAGGAGTTATTGACGATAGACAGGATATTGCCAAGAAAATGGCTACTGGGGAAAATCCACCAATGAGCAGTGTTTATAAACCTGAATTTGTAACTTTAGCACCACCTTTAATGAACTGTCAAGATGAGGTAATTACTTTTATTTTTTACATTGGTAATTATGCAAAATAAGGCGGCAAATAAAATTAATGTTCATGGAATTTTACTATAATTTGTTATTTGTTAAAGTGTGGACAATGCAGTTTTTGATAGTATGTGAGATAGTTGAAATTTGATGGAGCCTGTGGTTGATTGACTTGATCAATAAGGTTGATATATAACCCCTTTTCCACAATTAACTATTTGTAAAATTCTGTATACGCATTTCGACAACTGAGTTGTCATCATCAGCAGATAATTTCAAAGTGTCGCACCTGGTAAAACACGGCGAAAAAATTGTACGAAAAATAAACTCCGTACGCGATCCGCACCGATGAAAACCAAGATGTGCACTACGGTAAAACACGGCGAAAAAATTGTACGAAAAATAAACTCCGTACGCGATCCGCACCGATGAAAACCAAGATGTGCACTACGGTGCGGATCGCGTACGGAGTGTATTTTTCGTACAATTTTTTCGCCGTGTTTTACCAGGTGCGACACTTTGAAATTATCTGCTGATGATGACAACTTAGTTGTCGAAATGCGTATACAGAATTTTACAAATAGTTAATTGTGGAAAAGGGGTTATATATCAACCTTATTGATCAAGTCAATCAACCACAGGCTCCATCAAATTTCAACTACAAGATGACTTCCCGGTCAAAGGAGTACAACACATTTCACAAGATATATAGTAAAGTATGTGAGATGTGATAAATATGTGTCGTACTGCAATCATGTTTTTTTATCAAGTATATTAGGAAGTTGTACATAATGATCACAGAATACTACATATTTAAGACAGTACGAACTCCCACTTTCTATTATAAATATCATTGCCATGAGCATAATAGTCATGTTCTGTCAATTGTTCAATCCATCTCTGAAAGAAAGGATTAAACAGAGAATGTCTTAAAAATTACCTGTTAGAGTTCCAATATTTCCTCAAAGAGCAGAATCTAATTTAAGTCACTATTCTTGCATATTATTTGTGTTGTTCTGACGTGTATATATAAATATTGCACTCTTATTCTTATTTGTTGCAAAAGCCGCTTGTTTTTTAAGATTTTGTTATGATCCCAAACAGAGGGGCGTAAAAGTGAATAATCACTAAACGTGTTGTAAAACATAGCTCCATTACCTAAATCAAATGAGCCACACCAAACAATGAATTTAAGTATATGTACTTGAATTTTGTGATGCGAAATCCGATTTTGTATAATTTTCTAGCCTGTTTGGATCAGTACGACTAATCGGAAAGAACACTCCATTGCCTATGATATGACTATGTGCGTTCCCAATATGGCAGGTCAAGAAGTTAGACAACTTTTAACGAAGGCGTATAAATCCGCTCTGACTTTACAGCAACAGCAGCAGCTACTAACAGAATTAGAAAACGATTCAAAATTGGTGTACCACATCGGTTTGACACCATCAAAGGTATATCTTTCGAAATGCCTGTTCAATATAAGAACGCTTTCATTTATAGCTGCCCGAATTAGTAGAGAATAATCCGATAATAGCTATTGAAGTGCTCTTGAAGTTAATGCAGTCTAAACAAATTACTGAATACTTCAGTGTCCTGGTGAATATGGAAATGTCTTTGCACTCGATGGAGGTCGTTAATAGGCTTACAACTACAGTTGATTTACCAACAGAGTTCGTGCATCTGTACATATCAAATTGTATAACGACTTGCGAAACTATCAAAGACAAATACATGCAAAATAGACTTGTGAGACTAGTGTGCGTTTTTCTGCAGTCACTGATTAGGAACAAAATTATTAATGTTCAGGTAATTATTTTATAGTTGAACTTTTAAATGATAGCTTAATGAAGAATGTAGTCCTTACAATTAATTGAATTAACAATGTTATTAATTGAGAGTAACAAATTTATTTACATGTTTTTCTTATGTAAAGAATTTTAATAACTTATCTGTATAATATTACTTTCCGTGTAGTTACTCATAATTTTGTGAATGCGATTAAACTTTTGAGCGGTAGTGTATGTATGTTCTTTCGTGTACATCTGCTCTGTAACTGTTTGTAAGATAGAAATGTATTGGCACATGAAAGAAAAGCTGTGGTTTCAATTTATACTTGGTTTGCAGGAACTTTTTATAGAAGTTCAAGCCTTTTGCATCGAGTTTAGCAGGATTCGTGAAGCAGCAGCATTGTTTCGATTGTTAAAGCAACTCGAGTCAGGAGAGATAGGATTGCAAGCTTCACCGACAACAAGTAAAACAAAGTTGGAAGCATGATAATAGGTTTTGTTAACATTAGGAAGTAATTATGTATAGAACAGCTAATATAATATAAATTGTTTTTATAATAAAGTACATACATTTTCATAATTGTTTTAATAATTTACAGAGTTATATTGTACATATATTTATGCTTAATTAAAAGTAATCGAACAGTTCTGAAGTTTTTTTTTTAAATCAGCAACAACAGCTT
Organism: Dermolepida albohirtum; assembly: GCA_031893035.1. NCBI lineage: Eukaryota > Metazoa > Arthropoda > Insecta > Coleoptera > Scarabaeidae > Dermolepida > Dermolepida albohirtum. Next base: position 46,365 of record JAVIWB010001380.1, on the reverse strand, counting down.
CTTTATTTTTTACATAGGGTAATTCAAATAAAACAAGTGTTTCTAAATTTGTTAAATAATTCAATTGAAGTAAACCTTCTTGTGTAATGTTACCGCATTTAGACACTTGTAGATATTTCAGTTGACTTTGCAAAGGGGCCAACATACCCAAAGCTTCATCTTGTAAATATCCACAGTCATGCAATATAATTTTCCTTATATGCTTGCACCCTTCAAAATGAGGGAATCCATAGTGCATTATACTTGATTCACTAGCATCCACTTCTGTGATGTGTAATTTTGTGCTTTCTGGAGGTAGTTGATTATAGTCGGCCAAATATTCATTACTTTCTTTCCATTTCACTTTACCACCATTTCTTAATAGCCATTCAGCACACGTTCTATCTGGACCTACAGCTTTTCTGCGATCTTCATCGACCTTGTTAAAGATAATATTGATCCATTGCCACAACTGTCTATTGCATGACTTACTATTTAATGTTTTTGTTATTAACTGTGTAGTCAGCATTGCTAACAATTATACTGGTGATACATTTGAAAAAAGTTTTCTTCAATATTTGATGTAGCAAAAGATTTGGTGTTTGTAACTTTGTCTGTAAGATAATGATGCACGTTTTAAACTATAGTTTTTGTATCAATCACAAAAGAGGTGTCTCAAATCATATTTGTTCATAAATAACTGGGCTGTCTCGATTCAGTTACTATCAAAATGAAGAACGAATAAGCTATAATTTGAAACAAAGAAAAGGTGAAATATATGTTGATAGAAGAGATACGGAAAAAATAAGACTGATGGAGAATTACCATCCCTTTTCATGTGTGCTATCTTATTTCATTAACATTGTTTTTGTTCGAAGTATATATATTTCGTATACAGTACTTTAACGGATACATACGTCATTAATTTTTTTATTTCTTTCTTCACAAAGTTTTTACAATCAAATGGTGTCTGCATTGAAATTTTCTCGTTTCGGCAACGAAAAGGAGACTAGAGTATGCAGATTCGGGTTGGTACCTAGTAAGTACGAATTAAAGGAAAGAATATTTTTCATGATTGAGATTGACCTAACTATTCGGAACTGATGTTTGTGAATGGATCTTAATTTGCTCAAATAACCTCAATAAAGAAAATTTATGCATTCTAAACAGGCGCCTTAATTTAGATTTTATGTATGAATCAGGAACTTACCTTTCTTAATCTAAAAACAAGCTTCTTCAATAACACTGTCTTAAAATAAATATTTTGTTATTGCATTTTAAGGTTATACTTGAAGTATGTAAATGTTGGATAAAATTTAATGTTACTAAATTTTAGCACAAAATACAAATGTCATTATATATAATATATTTGTATAATTCAACATAATAATTATCCTTTAGTATTTAAAATAATAATAATGCTTTATTGCCCGACAGAATTAGCACTCCAAATATAGAATGCGTATTTTTACACATAAATGTTGAAATGCTCAGTATCTACTGTTTTTAGTTCTCCTAAAGGATTGTAATTTATATCACAATTATCACTGATTTTATTGAAATGACTAATAATAAGATATAGTGTTGAATTTAGTAAGGCATTTGTTCTGGACAACGACTGTTTTGGAATTCCTTTTTATTTTCTGCCACAGTGATTTGTACATTTCTAGTGATGGCCAATAATGTATTATATAAATTGACACAGTCAGCATTTTGAAAGGATTTGTGTAATAATTTTCACTGGAAATTTAGTTTGGAGGACGATTACTAATCTCAATAGACAAATTTATAGTAGGGTACTCCAAATCTTCATCCAGCATCAGTGCACTCTCACATGTGACCACAATATGTTTGATATCTGTTAGTCCTAATTCGACGATTGTATTAGTTTGTACTAGATCGACAAAATTAGTAAAGTTATATTACATTATTAGTGTGTGACGTTAAAATCACCTACAATTAATATATTGCTTGTATAATTTGCACAAACATCTTCGAGTAAAAGTAAAAATTCTTCATAATCAGGAACAGAAATATCAATATAAATAACAAAAACAACCAGTTTCGAATGTATAATTGTGTATAAACAAAATACTACTGAGGGTATCGATGATTGCTGTAGCCTAACGGATGAAACCATACTTGATCAGAGAGGAAACTGATGTGTAATATATTGATTAAGGAGGAAGGATTCTTCGTATATATATAAGAATACAAATATACAAAGAAAAATATTCATGACACTAATTATTAAATGTCGAATGATAGGGTTATATTTGAAAGAACCATGCGAACATCATTAGGAACTTTTTATTATAAAAATTGCACCATTGTTATAAGAATTTGCAAGAATTTATTGCTGAATATTCATTCTTAATCTTATTACAAAGTGCACTTTTTAAAATGTGCAAAAAATATAATAATACATAACATATATATTAAAAAACAAACTATATATATATATATTTAATTAAAAAAAATGCATGTAATAACTGAAAATTACATACATACCCAAGTATTGCATTAATGTGTAATTCACGTTATACTAATAAAAATTTTGCATTCACATAAAAAGAATATTCATAATGAAAAGTAAACATATACCGTTTCATCTTGGGAAACAACACATTTCTTTAAAGGTACGTTATTTAATTTTTAATCAAATATCAATTAATTATGAGCTAACATCAATGCCACAAAGACACAGTATGCATCACTAGTCAAACAAATGTATTTACTTAAAATTTTTTTCCCTTTTTTGTAAAGCCATACGACCGAACGATTTTTAATTACTCGATCAAGTAATGGAATAAAAATACAAGAAAAAACGTACATCTTCGTGTAAAATGATTTCCTAATTTCATAAAGTTAGGAGATTACAAACGCGTACATGAACACGTAAAAATCACTCAGGTTGAGCAACGTTGCACCATTTTTAAAAATATTTATATAGTAAAGGTTCTATCTTCAGTCTCAACAGTTGCATTATCAGTCTGCATTATACATATACAGCAAGTATACAATTAACAATAGGAAAAATATGGTAACTCGTGACGAAAAAAATCATTTGGTTGGCACAAATAAAATACAAGCTACACGTTCGTCAATTGAATATCGAGTGGGGAAATATAGCGCGCTATTCGAATTAGCTTTGGGCCTAAGGAACGCTAATTTGAATAATATATTTCCACTCGTTGGAATATCTTTCGTGAAGTGGTGTAGCGTCGTGTATTTTATTCGTTATATTTTTCTGGCTTATTATCTTTTATAGTTAAGATATTTCATTGATTTTACGAGGTCTATATTTACAAATATACTACCTGAGAACTTTCCATATATAATGTTAAGATCCTGAGATTTCGGTGAGATATGTTAAGTAATATCTAAATGAGAGAAATAAAGGCGCAGTTTAAATTTGAAACGTAAACCCAACTGTTTCCGGGAAAACCTTGGGCGAACGTCTCACCGGTAATGGGATGATGGATTAAAAAACTTGCACTCTGTTATTGCCAAAATCGACTACCACGATTCTACCGTCCGGACTCAAACATATGCCGCTGGGTCTATCCAATTCGCCGTTGTTCCTTCCGGCCTGTCCGCACTTCCACAAGAACGAACCATTCCCTCCGAACACCTGAATGCGGTTATTTCTAGAGTCGGCCACGATTATGCGACCTTCGTCATCGCACACGATACCTTGAGGTCTTAAGAATTGCTTAAAGCCGGAGCCTTCTTGCCCCAGAAACTGGGCGTTCAATAAGGAGGGATCGACGATCACCAGACGATGATTGTTGAAGTCCGTTACTATGACGTGTCCGGAAGGGTTGAAGCAAACGCCCCTGGGAGAATCGAAATGCTTCCACATGGTTGCTGTACCTTCGAATCCGAATTTACACAGAAACACGCCTTCGTTCGTGAACAGCTGGATGCGATGATTTCTGGTATCGCTAACCACGATGTTTCCTAGGGAATTAACTGCCACATCCCACGGATAGTTAAACTGTCCGTTTCTGCATCCCTTTTCGCCAAATGTCAAGACGAAAGTACCTTCAGGGGTAAAGATTTGAATGCGGTGGTTATCTTTATCTGCAACTACGATTCGACCGATGGGATCTACAGCTACGCCAGCTGGCCTATCGAACTGACCCACGGCTGTTCCTTGCTCGCCGAATTTACGAAAAAAAGTCCCGTCTGAGTGGAAGATTTGAATTCTATTGTTGCTGCGGTCAGCAACAATAATATTACCTTGTCTATCACAGCACACACCCCATGGTCTACACAATTGACCGTCACCTTCTCCTTCGGTACCGAACACCAACGATGTAATACCGTTAGTGTCTTTCGCCACAACTGGATTGACCAGGCCGTGTATTGGTCTTCCAGTACCAACAAGTAGCTGCGTATTACTGCATTCCCCTTTCAGATCTACAGGGAAGGATCTCGGATAAAATGGCATTAGCAGTTCTTTATGCGTTTTCGGGCCGCCCATCTGCGGGTTAAGTAATCCAGTGTTAACGTAACCGAAGCAGTTCATGTTTCGGTGCAAGTCAGAGGGTACAAACACTATGTGGTCCGATTCGCAGGGGGTTAAATCGGAGCGGATGGTGCGGAGTTGTTTCAAGTGCAGGGCCGCTCTATCGCTAGTTATCATCATCTCGAGGGCGTTGTTCGAAGCGAGCGCTTCGCTCAAGGTGTCCGCCGTGTGCATAAGTTTTCCCAGAGCAGAACGTAGATATTCCATTTGGTTGGCCAAATTTTTGGTCTTCACTTGTTTAGTGAATTCGATCCAAGACAGGAGTTCTTGCTTGCGTTCTTCGATCGCTGCCAAATATCTGAAGAAGAACAATTAACATTTTTAGCAAATTAATATTATCAGTGTTACAATTAACTTCATATTTAATTAACGCACATGACATGTTATTAGGTGCGCAACTAAGTTCTCGCTGTTTTTCAAGAGGTGGCTCCAGTAGTAAGTGCTGGTCGATTGTGACATAATCAAAACGTAATGAATCAAGCTTAGACATACGGTAAACAAACCGCTTTGACACATTAGTGATTTTGTTTTTGCGTCATATACTTTTGATGTGTGTGAAAATGTCTGATTTTGTACCAAATAATCGTCATTTGCGGGAAGTGTTGCTTTTCTTCTTCCATTCGAAGAAAACGGCGGCTGAAGCGAATCGAGGACTCCCAAAAAGTTTACGGAGATGCTGCTCTAAGTGAAACAACGTGCCATGATTGGTTCCGTCGATTCAAAGACGGTGATTTCGATGTTGACGACCGTTCGCGTGAAGGAAGACCAAGAACCTTCGAAGACGCTGAGTTGGAGGCATTGCTCGATGAGGATCCGTACCAAACGTAAAAAGAGCTTGCTTCAGCATTAGGAGTTACCCGTCAAGCCATTTCCTAGCGATTGCATGCGTTGGGAATGATTCAGAAACAAGGAACTTGGGTTCCTTATGATTTGAAGCCAAGGGACGTTGAGCGTCGTTTTTTCGCCTGTGAACAACTGTTCCAGCGGCAAAAAAAAGGAAGGGTTTTCTTCATCGCATCGTTACAGGTGATGAAAAATGGATTCATTACAGCAACCCAAAGAGAACAAAATCATGAGGACTGCCCGGTCATGCTTCTACGTCGTCGGTTTGGCCGAATATTCACGCTGCGAAGGTTTTGCTGTGTATTTGGTGAGACCAGGGCGGTGTTATTTATTATGAGCTGTTGAAACCGAACGAAACCATCACTGGGGGAACGGTATCGAACTCAATTGATGCAATTGAGCACTGCTCGAAAAGCGGCCACAATACGAGCAGAGGCACGAAAAAGTGATTCTACAGCATGACAACGCTCGGCCTCACGTCGCCAAACCCGTTGAAACCTACTTAGAAACGCTCAAATGGGAGGTCCTACCCCACCCGCCATATTCCACTGATATTGTGCCGTCCGATTATTACTTGTTCCGTTCGATGGCACATGGTCTGGCTAATCAGCAGTTCCGCTCATATGAAGACGTCTCAAAATGGCTTGATTCGTGGATAGCCTCAAAAGACGAACACTTCTACCGTGACGGTATTCGAGCTGTGCCAGAAAGATGGGAAAAAGTTGTCGCTAGCGAAGGGCAATATTTTGAATGATTCATCTGTATTCATTTTTTCACAATAAAGTTGCATTTTCATCAAAAAAAACAGCGAGAACTTAGTTGCGCACCTAATAGTAATTATATGTGAATATATAATTAAGTGCTTCGCGATGGGAAATTAATTAATAAATTTCTGCGTTGGAGCAGGACTCGAACCTGTATCTGCCGTTTGCTAGACGGTGATGGAGTGTTAATTCATAATTAAATTTATAAACCAAAATTAGATACCTGTGATTGTAATTTTTAACGTCTATGGCAGCTGTGCGTGAATGCATTTCTACATTTTGGTCAACCCTTTGTATATTGTCTATGGCTTCCTTAATGACGCTGATGGCGTTCCTAGTTTCGGTAGAGAGCTTCATTGTGGTAGCCCTAGCGGATTCCACCGTCTCTTGTATGTACATCACGGTATGCTCCCGGTGATCCGACAAAGTGCATTGCCTGCAAAGCGAAACAAGGCAACTTTCGCAATACAATTTGTGCTGTTCGTGGTGAACATCACAAGTGGCGGAGCTGCTAGGACTGACGCTGGCCTAAAAAGACATTACAAACGTTAGTAACCTTAAAGGAGGGCAAATTTTGCTAGTACAGGTAACACATTCTTCTCTCACACTCTTTAAAAAGCGTTTTAAAACATTTGAATTTATGAAGCGGTGATTATGCAGTATACGTAGTAAAAAAACCTACAATATTATTTATAACGCAACATACACTACCGGTCACATAAGTATGGGCAATTGATTAAAATTAATAAAATCTCTAAGAAATATATTTTAGCGTTACTTGTCTATGCATTAAAATAGCAGTGCTTTAGCTGGCGGCACTAAACGCAGACGTATAAAGTTCTGTCAGTTGCAGAATAATTCAACAATTTTTCAATCATCCATTCCTGTTGTAATATGAGCAGAGCAAAACATTGTTCCTCGGAGAAAAGAACAATTATACTCGATCTACTTAATAGAGATAAAAGCTACCAGTTTATACAAAATACGCCCTCATGTTCTGCGAAAATGATTGCAAACGCTAAGAACTGGAGAAAAGTGAAAGAAAATCGTAGTGGAAAAAGGAAAACTAGCCCCAGGGAAGACAGAAATATTAAAACTTGTGCAAAGAAGACACCGTTCATAACCTCAACTGCAATTAAAAGTGTTACACCTTTGTATACGCTTTTCTACTATTAGACGAAGATTGATGCAAGGAAAGTTGCGCGTAAGAAAGCCTAGAAAGGTGTCATTATTAGATAAAAGGTAAATACAAAGTAGATTGTCGTTTGCTCTTGAACGCGTACGATGTACCGTGGTCTGATGTACTGTGGTCTGATGAACCGAAAATAGTTTTATTTAATTCTGATGCATGCTAACAACACGTACGAAGACCACCATTGACAGCATTTCAACTCCAGTACACCAAAAAGACGGTAGAATTTAGAGGCTCAAGCATCATGTTGTGGGGATGTTTTTCATAGTACGGCGTAGGCTCTTCACGCAAGATAGAAGGCATAATAAATGCTGATGTCTTTATAAACATATTACAAACTGTGCTTCTACCATATGCAGAAGAAGAAATAATGATCGCGTTTTGGGTTGGCCGACGCAATCGCCAGGCTTAAACCCTATGGAAAATTTATGGGTGGAGTTGAAACACACTGTATCTACCGCTAAGTCGCAAAATATTGACGATCTGTGGAGAATATGCCAAGCCGAATGGCAATCAATTTCAGCAGAGATATGTAGGCAGCTGGTGAACACGTTGCCCCACATGTGTCAAGAGATGATGAGCAATAAAGATCAAGCAACAAAATATTAATCGTTTCAATCCTAACTAAGTAAAAATGACATTTGGTTAGTATCTTGGCATAACTGCTATTTTAATGTACAATTATTTTCTTTGTTCTAGAATACAGTTTTATTTTCTCTTTGGTTTTAAGAAATATATTTACTTATTGTTATAGGTATGTAACATATTGGTTCAATAAACTTGAATTTCTTTTATTTAATAAATTGACATTTCAGCAAATTTAAGACCACTGCTATTTTCATGTACATGACTGTATATCAGTAGTCTGCTGGCTCCTGAAGCTATAAGCGATATCCTTTCTTCTTCCTTCGTCGTAGGATGGAAAAATATAACTTTGTGTACAACACCAATATTTTGTTTTAACAAATCTTGTGGGTTCAAGTTTGAATTCTGTATTGGTTTGACTGAGGCATTACTCGCATTAAAAACGAAAATAGTTGAAATCATCAGTAGCTACAGCGCGGAATATTCGAATTACTGTTTACCACTTCGCCTGTAATTACATCCCATATACAACCATGCTCAGATGTATTAGACACCCCAGGTAAAAACCCTTATTCTCGGTATTATCCAAGTCTGACGGAAATTAACCGTAAAAATAGTTAATGGTATTTACAGAAATGCGTTTTTGAATACCCTAGTTAATCCCCTATTGAAAAGAAGAGGTGGAAAGGGGAAATTGTGGATTTTAGAAATTTAGTGTCATTCTAGCAGTGTGTGAGCAACGTGCGTTTGTGGTACAGATCAATTAGATTATCCTATTTTTCACGTTGTGTCAGTTATTTGTTGAAGAAAAATGCCTAAAACACGCGAGTTGTCGGTAGGGGAACGCGCCAAAATAGTGCTACTGCAATCCCAGAAGTTATCAATAGCTGCAATTGCAAAAAAAAAGGTTCGCGATGTGCAGTCCGTACAACCATTAGTCGCTATCAGGAGAGTGGGTCGTTTGTTAACAGACCAAAAAGTGGCAGAAAACCCTGTACCTCGATTAGGGAAGACAGAATTTTACAAAGACTGGCTCTCAGTGATAGGAAAAAATCGTCGAAACAGCTCGCCAGTGAGCTGAAACAGCGTTATCGCGTAACAGTTTCTGCGCAAACAGTGAGAAGGCGTCTCCAGCGTGCTGGTTTGCGAGGGTGTAAAGCGCGACGTAAACCGCTTTTAACTGACGCTCATAAAAAGAAGCGATATTTATGGGCCAAACAACATGAACATTGGACAATCGAGAAGTGGTCGAAGATTCTTTGGTCTGATGAATCGAATATCGAGGTATGTAAGTACATCTTCATGACTAATATTCTTATCGTTGTATGCAATTCAGTCTACATGTAACATTAAACAAAATTAATCCTGTCTAAGTGCTAACTTTCTTCTTTTGCCTGGCAGCTTTGGGGACTACCTGGGACGCTATACGTTCGGCGTAGGCAAGGGGAAGCTTATGAACCACAATGTATCATTCCCACAGTAAAATTTGGAGGTGGTAGTATCATGGTTTGGGGTTGTATGTCTGCATACGGTGTTGGAGAAGTGTACCTGTGCGATGGACGGATGAATAGCCAACGCTATTTAGCCATGTTGGAGGAAGTATTAGAACCGTCTGTGCTAAAACTATTCGACCAGGATATTCCACAATACATTTTTCAGCAAGATAATGCGCCCTGCCACAAATCGGGAGCTGTAATGCGTTGGTTCGAGGAAAACACAGTATTGGATTGGCCGCCACAAAGTCCCGATTTGTTGCCCATTGAAAATTTGTGGCGTATCTTAAAAACTAAGATCACGGAACATAAATGCCTGTCAAAAGCAGAATTATCAACAAAAATTCGCGAAATATGGGCTGCAATACCACCGGCAGAATGTTACAATTTAATAGCAAGTATGCCTCGACGAGTGCGAGCTGTCATTAAGGCCAAGGGCGGAGCGACAAAATATTGATAAATTGTACTATATTACTAAATAACACTTTGTACATAATTTTCACAACAGTTTTATTTTCCTCACCTCTCTTTTGACTAAACTATATAAACTATATTTGTATGTATGTACATAAATTCGTAAGGTGTCTAATACATTTGAATTTGAGCATGGTTGTATATAGCCTAAATGTTGTTCCCCGCTCTAAGTACACAATTCAAGTTCTGTTCTTTTTTACTCTGGATTACTTGATTCTTGTATTCCTTTTTTGGTTTTCTGTATAATTCTCTAGACTCCCTATCACCTGTCACTCTTATTACTCCGACTGACTCATTATAGCACGACATATTCTTATGATCTTTACCAACTTTTCTCACTACTTCAGGAAGAGCTGCATCAAACACATCAAGATAGAAATCGAAATATTTTTTAAAACGTCCCTCTATATCGTCGATTAATTCCACCCCAATTTACACATGAAAGATTATTAATGAAGATGCAAGTGTTAGCATCGTTTATTTGTCGATTTTTTCTTGAGTTTGTTCAAGTGGTTTAGCTGTATCTTTCTTTGTTTAATAAAAATAATTTTTGACATGAATGATCAGATAATTGCGGATTTGACGTTTTACAAAATTCAATGGTAATTCTTGTGAAACTATATTGCCTATACGTGTTCTTGTATGTTGAGTATTTCTAGAAGAGTAAAGTAAATATTTTTTTGTAAATGTTCTGATGATAAATCGTTCTGTAGTAAACTAATAATTGAACAATAATATATTTTACAATAATTATGCGTGTGTAAATTCAGAGACGTTTTATTGCCTAAGATAAATTACCTGGTAATCGAATTTGAGGTTGTTAAAGTATCTTAAATACTATTGTGAAAGGACCATTTATCTCAGTTTCTTACAAATACGTATACCTGGACATCATTTACTACCACTGCATCGAATTTATGCAGTTCAGTTAATCGGTAGACGTGCTTGTGTTCAATAGTGTAGCATATGCGTGTTCGTTTAGAAAAAGCGAAAGCGATAACTACTGAAATTTTTTAAAAAAAAAAAAAAAAATCTACAGTGCATCTTAGGGTGTATCGTCATGAGTGAAGTGGTAAGAGTTAAATGATTGTTATGGGTCATGTGTAAATAAACTTGTATATTTTTAAAACAATAACTTCCGTGATCGGTAGCATATACACTATCGCTCGTAAGAATTTGGTTACTCACATTTAACCCGCAAATTGTAACGAAAATCAAAATTGAAATACATCTAAAATAAGTTGTATAATATACTTATCTAAATTTTAGACTCGTCTATATGCCCTCCTTTATTTTTAATTTTAATCGCTGCAGCACACAATCGAGGCATTCTTTCGATTAATTTTCGTAATGTCTCAGGTTTTATTTTACCCCACGCCTCTTGCAGGTTCTTCCACATAATAACAGCAGATGTGCTGGTCGATTTTCTCACCTCTCGGTCAAGATTTACGCACAGCAACTCGATGGGATTTAAATCGGGATTCTGGGGAGGCCATGCCATAACTTTTATGGTTCCCTCGTTCTCCAATTTCTGCGAATATTCCCGGCATAGTTTGGAAGTGTGTTTTGGGTCATTATCTTGTTGGAAGATAAAGTTCTGACCCGATATTTTAATTCCAGAGGGGATTACGTTTTTCCCTAATATGCGCTTATACTGTTCTTTTTTTAGTATACCTTCGATTTTTACGAGCTCGCCCACATTTGATCCCGACCACCCACAGACCTCTTCACGAAAACGCATCTTCATGAACCCGAAATTTCGAATTTAGATTAATCGGTCCACAATACTTTATTCCAGTCTTCTATGGTCTAATTTTGGTGATCACGTGTCCACTTTAAATGTTTCTGCTTGTTTTGCTTGGGTAGAAGCGGCTTCCGCATTGCAATTCGTCCATGAAGACTGGCTTCTTTTAATCGCCGTTTAACTGTGGAAACACTAACGAGTTTTCGTTTAACGGTATTCATTTCTACTGTGTTTTCTGGGGCTGTTTTTCGTCTATTTCTCTTGCTTGTTACCACCATAAGATCTTCTGCTGAAGTTGTTGCTCTTGGTCTGCCTTTTCGAGTTCTGCTCGACACACTTCCACATTCGCGGTGTTCTTTGGTGATATAACCCACGGTGGACTGATTTAATTTAAGTTCTGTGGCAATTTCGCGGTTGCTTTTGCCAGTTGTATGGTATGCGATTATAAACGATCGTGTTTCTACACTCAATTCTTTCCGTTTAGGCATTTTTAACTGATTGAACTTCTTTGAAACACACGATTTCGTCACTATGAGCACCTCACAAAAACTAACTGCAGTTTTGCCAAAATACCCAAGTATAAATACTTAATAGTTTATAATTAACAACCTACCTTAAAATAAATCATAACAATCGAAAATATACAAGAATTGAGAGATCTAATCCCATAAGCGCAATTATTCTACCTGGAGTTTTATAAGGGTATTATCATTCATTGTGAATAATAGGGTAATCGCATAATTATTTTTGAATAAGCTTTTATAGATTTTAATGTTTATTATGTAACTATTTCTTACTGCAGAAATAAATTTTATAATTACAACTTTTCCATAGAAACTGTAATGAAACCAAGGATGACCAAATACTTATGAGCGATAGTGTATACTGTATGGCAATTATTATCGACAAACGTTGCTGAAAGATGGAAACTACCAAACAAGGAGATAAAACAAGCAAGGCAAGACGTCGAAGTTCTACACTCGACGGTATTAGAGATAGAAAAATATGTTTTATTATTAAATTCATTTCAATTACTCCGTGAATGTTAAATTATTTGATATACAGAGTGTTTAGATATTCGGTGAGATTCAAAATACGCATGCTAATAAAAGCCATCGGCTTTATATGCACATTTAGGGTAAATGAAATACCTACCAAAGAAGGAGGACCAACAGGAGTATTATTGGTAAACACTTCACCGTTGCGCTTAACGATTGTATGTTCTTTGGTGAGTCGAACGCGTAGATGAGCCCTAACGCACAGATCGCACAGCCTGTCACTGCAATCTCTGCAAGTGTAATTAGCGGTGTCTTCCCTGCAGCAAGAACATCCAGGTGGTACATCGTCGCTGGCCACAGCCTAAAATAAGCTTTTATTAGACGTTTGTACACAACAAAACACATGTACAAGGGTTTTCAATTTTAAAACATTATTGGAACATGCAGTGCACCGGTTGACGCTGAAAGACTAGTAATCTTACAAAAAGCTATTAGTGAGAATTCTGTTCATTACAATTAACACATTGTCGACCGGCAATTTTACGCTGAAGCTATCTCATGTCACCGGCTATTATTTCGTAATTCAATGTGGAACTGAAACTATTAAATAACCTTCAAGAAACTTTATTTATACATATTGAATCGAAATGAAATTTTGCACGAATCTTTTAGATAACTTTTAATATATTTTTTAGTATAATATGCCGTGTACCAATCACCTACGTGTAATGGTACACAGCGTTTTGCAAATTTATCTTGTTTCGCTCCGCTTTCCTTTTGAAGAGCATACTCTACACGTTCTAGTTGGATTAATTTTTACACCGGTGACTGTTTTTTCTAAAACATGGTCTTCTAGTTGTCCTGACAGCCTGAAAGGTAGATCATTGTACGGAGCCTTTTTAGAAGTACCCGAAGAAGTGTCAGGTACAAAGCTGCATTCATATGAATCTACAGTTATCCATTCCCTAGCTACTTCCGATAGAAATTTTTTGAATCTAAGTTTATTTTGTAAGTTAAGAGTTACAGTAAATTTTAAATGCATTAAACAAAGTACAATTAATGAGAAAGAATGCAACTTTTTTAGTCCACTTCACGTGGTCTGCGCGATCGACTTTTGCTGGTTTAATCTCAGATTCAGAACTGTCTTCCGATAAACTATCACTTTCCGAATCACTACAATTTATTTCCAAATCACTCAGGCAATCAGGTAAGTCATCCGCGTATAATTCATTGAAAAATCCTTCGCTATCACGATCTGCCATGGTTGCAATTTTTACAGAACTAAAATAATTTTTTTTTATAATAAAAGGGACACGTCTAAACACAATGAACAAAGCTTTTACAGTATTCTATACGAGGGTAGTTTGACAAGTAGTGAGAATGAAAATTTCTTTCCACTTAGTGCCGTTTTCAATTTTGGAAAAAGGTGGAAGTCGGAAGGGGCTAGATCCGGCGAATAAGACGCATGCGGTACTAATTGGAAATGCAACTCGTGGATTTTGGACACCGCAACTGTGCTGGTATGCGAGGGAGCGTTATCTTGGTGAAACAGAATCTTTTTCTTTGCCATTCCTGGCCGTTTAGCACGAATCTCAACATTTAATTTTTGTACAAGTTCTGCATAATATTGTCCGTTTATTGTGGCACTTTTCTGAAGGTAATCAATGAGCAAAATGCCCTTTGAATCCCAAAAAATGATGCCATCACTTCGTTTGCCGATAAAGTAGTTTTCGCTTTCTTCGGAGGTGCAGAACCACGTTCTAACTATTGTTTCGACTGTTGTTTAATTTCGGGTGTACTGTAGTGTATCCAAGTTTCATCGCAAGTAACAAATCACCTACAAAAATCAACCGGATTCCGCTTATAAAGGTCCAAACACTCATTGGAAATGCGCAAACGAGTAAACTTTTGATCGATCGTAAGCAATCGCGGCACCCATCTTGCCGAAAGCTTGGAAAGGCCCAATTCTTTATCAATAAGGTTAATATATAACCCCTTTCCACAATTAACTATTTGTAAATTCTGTATACGGAAAAGTTGTCATCATCAGCAAAAAACACGGCGAAAAAATTGTACGAAAAATATAACTGTGCACTGTGTGGTCTTGGTTTTCAACGATGCGGATCGCGTACGGAGTATATTTTTCGCAATTTTTCGCCGGTTTTACCAGGTGCGACACTTTGATTTTATCTCTTGACAACTTGGTTGTCGAAATACGTATACAGAATTTACAAATAGTTAATTGTGGAAAGGGGTTATATATTAACCTTATTGATCAAGTCAATAAACCACAGGCTCCATCAAATTCAGCCCAATTCTTTCGTTAAAATGTGGTGTACGCATTCTGTTGAAATGTTTACCATGTCTGCTATCTTTCTCACTTTGAGTCGTTGATCTTGCGTAATAATATTATGGATTTTTATAATCATTTTCGTAGAAGTCACGATTTTGGGTGCTCCAGAGCGCGCTTCATCAACACAGCTTGTTCTACCATGTTTAAAT
The DNA here is from genome assembly GCA_031893035.1 of Dermolepida albohirtum. NCBI lineage: Eukaryota > Metazoa > Arthropoda > Insecta > Coleoptera > Scarabaeidae > Dermolepida > Dermolepida albohirtum. The sequence goes on along the minus strand of JAVIWB010001380.1, from coordinate 31,257 downwards.
TCATTTACCCATCTACTTATTGTGGTGGATGTTGGAGCAGATTCACCTAATGGTTCCCCGTAACTCATCTTCTATTTCGGTAGCTTTCATAGCCTTAATTACGAAGTAAACATATAAATAGGCAACCTAAATTACAGTGCATTTGTTTTACCAATTAGAGCGCCACCTATGTGTTATTTTCACTACTTGTCAAACTACCCTCGTATATGGAATACGGTATAAAATTATATTAATAATAATAAATCTTTATTGTCTCGTATTGCCCCGAGTTTCATAAATTGAAATTACTAAAGCGAGTGCGATCACGAGTTAACTGGTGATCGGGCAACAACGTTTGGGCATGAAAACGCGAGTTAACTCGTAACACAATTAAATCCTGTTCAATCGGTGAAGAGTCGAACCCAAGTTACCTGCTAACCGGGCATGTGCGCTACCATTGAGGCACGCCATAAATCCCATAGAAAACCATTGTTAGCAAGTAGATAAACTACAGTTAAAATATTTACTTACCTGTAATAAGTCACTTAGAAAGTTTTCTACGTTGTGCGGTTCTGGAGAGGTATGATTGGGAATGGTTAACGGCAGACCTGAAGTTGAGGGAGTGTGAAAACCTGGAGTTCCCATGCACGACATCATATCAGCGAGATAGTTTTGCGTAACAGGAATCGATGAGATTTCCTCTGGAAAAGGAAGAGAAAATAGTCTATTAAAATTTCATCTCTAATATTATTAAATGAATGTAAAATAAATCGATATTTTACATTCAGTTACGAGGCAAGGCTATATCCCTACGAGAGGGTTATAGTGAAACTTTAAAGTATAATTTACGTCAAAATGTTATTATTAATAAATGTAACCACTTATTTCGTCACTATTATGAAATCACAACAACCAAAACTGTCACACGAATCCTTTTGATTGTTTTTAGTTCTAGTTTTTGTATTTTTATTATTTTTGCAACTAAGCACGTGTTTGTTAGTCTATAAAACGTGAAAAGAAAGTCACAAATGTACATGCACACGTACACTAGTATTTATAAGTATTTACCAAATTACGAAAGGCACTAAATATTATACAGAAATTATAAAAACGTTGGAAGCACGAGAGCAAATCTAATGAAAATTATTATGCATAATTACAAGTTGTATTCATATGTTGATTACAATCTTAAGAGTTTATATAATAGATTCATCTTGTACATATATTACATGTATATATATTATTAGCTTAGTAAAGGGGACAATATAGAAAACTTTACGAGGGTGGTCCCAGAAGTACCCGACCCAACAAAGAAAACACAAAAATTTTGGAAAGAAATATATTTATTTTTCAACATAATCTTCTTTAAGCTCTATACACTTTTCCCAGCGATGTTCAATAAGTTCGATACCCTTTTATAATAAGAACTGCCCTGCTCCTCAAAATAGCTATTAACGGCCGACATCACTTGTTCATCATTGGAAAAACTTTTTTTCAAGTTTGGGAAGAGAAAATAACCCGAGGAAGCTAAATCTGGCGAATAGGGTACATGAGGTAGCAGTTCGAACTTTAATTCAATAATTTTGGCCATTGCAATAACGGATTTGTAAGCTGGTGCATTGTCTTGATGAAACGACACTTTCTTCTTAGCCAAATGCGGCCGTTTTTGCTTGATTTCTTCGCTCGAACGTTGCAATAAGTTCGCATAATACTCGCCGTTGATAGTTTTTCTTTTTGAAGATGAAAATTATTCCACGCGTATCCCAAAAAAGCGATGCCATGACTTTGCCTGCAGATGAAACGGTCTTCGCCTTCTTTGGAGTCAGTTCTCCCTTTCAGTTCATTGTTTTGATTGTTCTTTTGTCTCGGGTGTGAAGTGGTGGACCCATGTTTCATCCGTGGTTATGAAACGGCGAAAAAATTCTGCTTTGTTGCTATGAAACTTCGCTAAACACTCAATTGAAATATCTTCACGACACTGTTTTTGCTAGAGTGTGAGCAAACGCGGCACCCATCTTGCACACAGCTTTCTCATGTCCAAATTTTCAGATAATATGCGATGTACCGCACTTTTTGAAATGTCTACTATATCTGCTAGTTCGCGCACTTTCAGTTGACGATCAACCAGTACCGCTTTGTGGATTTTCTTCACCATTTCTGGGGTCGTCACCTCATTTGGTCGACCACTGCGATGCTCGTCTTAGCAGCTAGTTTAAACTCTGCTACCCAATATTTCACTGTGGTAAACGAAGGAGCAGACTCACCCAGAGTAGAATCCAGTTCAGCTTTTATATCGGTTGGGCTGAGACCTTTCAAATAAAAGTACTGTATCACGTAACGATGACCAATTTTCTCCATTTTTACAAATTCACTGAAAACGTTCACTATTGATGGCTGCCAAACAAATACTAAATAACGTGTCGTCTTCAAACTTGAAACATATGCTTTATAGATTGTATACTTTCTAATACAGTGATAATTTTCAAACAACTACCGCTATCTCTATGTCAGGCCGGGTACTTATGGGACCACCCTCGTATAGCTTGACTATGCATTGATTTTTTATCATTTTTAAAGTACCCACATAAGAAATAATTTGATATCTTGATGACTAAGTTTTGTAATTTTTTCAATAATCTCTTCCAGCTGACTTTCTTTGTCACTGATTAAATTATATCTCAGCTCATTATAGCTTTGGCAATTCGCCAGAACATGTATTAGAGTATTTTGTCCGAGGCAATATATACACTGACTCTTTTTCTCATTAAAAGTAAAATGACCATTTTTTGTTATAATTCTACCATTTGTTGCACATCTGAGCATTTATTCGTTTGTCCCATTAGGGTATTTTAAGTTATATTTGTTGCAAGTTTGTCCGCTTGGTAACACGGGATATATGATAAGTGATTTATTCAGATTGCATGTAGCTATTTTGATTGCAGTTGGTAAGGACCGTTGTATGTTTTTCTATCAATTTTTTTTTACAAGCAAGTCCAAAGTTATCCCAGATTTCCACATCAAACAATTTTTTACTTTTCGGATCACTTGGGAGGCTCAGTTATATTTAGATGATGAATTATTCGTCGTACTCGCCAGCTCGCGGACTTTTTAGAAGCTAAGGCTCAAATACCGATTGTTAAGAAGCTTAAAGTTTTTTTTAAGAAACTATTTAGGATTAAGCCTCATATCTTTCAAGTTCGTCATGCCAGTTTTTTGTTTGTGTAAGTGCGTACCCTGGGGTGTTATTTGAAAATTAGAGCAGTAACTTAATAAAATTATTTTGAATTATTTCCATGTCATCTACACTACCGGTAATATTTATTTGCCCACCCCAATTTTATGTGTAGCCTGAAATACGGATTATCTTTCAAAAAATCTGTATTATAATTATTCAGCAATATTATTAGTGGAAGTAATTCCATATGAATTTCTACGAAAATCTTAAATTGTTTATGATATATCGTAAAGGTGTCAATTGGAAAAATACCATAAATATTATATACGCTAATCCCTACAGTATTAACGGTTTTACCTGCATTTCCGAAAGGTATTACCAATATTGTGTTATTGTACTAACTAACTACAATATTAGGATGTGTTATTCAAAAATGAAAATAAATTTTATGTCAGTCATCGTTCATCTTTTGTTGGGAAAACAGGGAAATAGAGAGTTATTGTGAATTATCTGTTGAAGTGCGTGCTATGATAATTGCTTATCATCGTACGGGTAAAAGTAATCGCGAAATTGCAAAAGAATTACGATTAAATCGCCGAACCGTTGAGCATAACGTTAAAAAATTTGAAGAAAGTGGTACATTTTCCAACAAAAGAAGATCTGGACGACGCAAAGCGACGACATCTGCAGCTGACCGGCATCTAATACGGATAAGTAGACGCGATAGACGAAAAACAGCACCAGAAATTGCTGCTAAAATGAATAGAGCGCGTGCTAAACCAATTAGTGTGTTCACGGTACAGAGAAGGTTAGTTAAGGCAAGCGGGTTTATACGGAAGAATTGCTCTGCGAAAACCGCTACTACGAAAGCAAAACAAGATAAAACGACTAAATTGGGCTAAAGAACATAAGAATTGGACGATTAATCAGTGGAATGTGTTGTGGACAGACGAATCGAAGTTTGAACTTTTCGGTAGTAAAAGGCGAATATTCGTAAGAAGATCCGCAGGGGAAAGAGTACTGCCAGAATATATTGCGCCTACCGTAAAACATGGAGGAGGTTCAGTAATGATTTGGGGTGTTTTGGTGGAAGATCTCTAGGCGATCTCGTCAAAATTGAGGGAATCCTAAGAAAAGAAGGCTACAAGGAAGTTTTAGAAAATAACGCTGTTCCTTCAGGACCGAGGATTCTTGGCGAAAACTTTGTATTTCAACAAGACAACGATCCGAAACACACTTCTAGATTGTGTGGCGATTACTTGCGTCAACTAGAAGAGCAAGGGTAAATCTCTATAATGGTATGGCCAGCTCAAAGTCCTGATCTGAACCCAATAGAGCTTCTTTAGGAAGAATTGGACCGGAAGGTTCGAGAACGTGCTCTATCATCCACCACTGTACTGTGGGAACAACTTCAAGAAGCCTGGGCACAGAAGATACACTGCAAAAATTAATTGAAAGGATGCCGCGGTTATGTGCCGCAATTATCAAAAATAAAGGTGGGCACATTGATGAGGTCAAAATTTAATAATAATTAATTATAAAGTTTTTATATAAGAAAAATGTAACTATTTTATGTTTATTTTACACTATTGTATTGGTACAATAAATAAATTTTCAGTACACATTTGATAGTTTAATAATTTTGGCTAAAACTAAGGGTGGGTAAATATTTATGACCGGTAGTGTAGGTATCGAATACTCTAGACTTGCGATGCATATAAGGCAATAGACGAGGCCAGTATTTGGGAATTGTGCATTTAGATTTGCCGAGAAGTCCTTTTGAGGCTTTTTCAAACACCGCAGATTGTGAGAAAGTGACACCAAAAGATACGCGTACTCTTTTGCGACTTCCTATCGCCCAATAATTGAATTTGAATTGTTGAATATTTGTTATGACCGTGGCCTCTCTTTTTGAAAAATTAGTAATATTGTTTTGGATATATTTACTTGTAGGCCGTCAATTTCAAAGTATTTGAATAAGGAATTTAATATTTCTCGGGTGCGTGTAGAGGTGTGGAAGAGAAATACCAAATCATCGGCGAAAATTATTGTTTTTTAATTTGACAATCACGCAAAATATGTCGGGCAAAATTTACGTCTATTTTGATCGTAAGACACTTGTTATTTGAAGAGAATATGAACTATTTTTAGCTTGCTTTGATAGATGAAACATTGATACATTGAAATATGGCCTGCCGATTAACGCCTGAGTTCTCATTTTTAAAGAACAAAAAAAAATATGTGACGAAATCGAATCTACTTCGATTGTAACCATAAAACCAGACCAGTATAATTGATTATCAACGTACAACGCAGTGTGATTAACGACGCAGTGGACGCTCAAAAGACGTGTGTACTCCAGAATTGATAAAAGAGTAGATGGAGGTAGATTTTAATGGAAACTAGCTAATGTGTTCGTATTCTGTTCACGTATTTCGATAACTAAGTTCTCATCATCAGCAGATAATTAATGACAATGTGGCAACTGGATTCGTGGTAAAATTCGCACAGAAGAACACCGCAGATCGTTCCCCGCTAACGAACAAACACACACTGCTTTATTTCACATAAAATTCAACGTGTGTGTTTGGTTTGTGAGCGGGGAGAGTTGTGCGGAGTTATTACGTGCGAGTTTTACCGCGGTTCCAGGTGCGACACTCTGTTTAATAATCTGCTGATGATGACAACTTAGTTGTCAAAATACGTATACAGAATACGAACATTGTCGTGGTAAGGGGTTTTATTTGCCTCTTCGGAATAAAAGAAGTACATGATTTTAGTGCTGGCTGGCCGTCGAATACATTTACGCGAAGTAGGCTTCACATATTTGATATAGATCGGTGGTTTCCATTTTGCATGTGAAATTGAGTATGAAAAATTATTATGTGCCGCATTTATTGACTGTGGACTACAAGCTATAAAACCTAGACACAGCGTTATACACCCGAAATGAAGCATCAATCAAAACAATGGACTGGGGCTGTTACAGGTGCTCCGAAGAACGCGAAGACCGTACACTTGGCAGAAATGGTGATAGCTACTATTTTTTGGGAATCCCCTTAATAGGCAGATATTACACATCCCTTTTAGATCAACTGTACGCTGCAACCAAATACACAAGAAGAACTTTTGACTGTCCAATGGCAATGTTAAAAAATAAAATAATTGTTTGCTGAAAAGTTTGTGTTTCTTGTCTAAGTTTGCCAATTACTGACCCGCCCTCGCATCGGAAGTAAGCGTATTGATTCACGGTTTAATTGAGCAGCTTAGATACCTACTCAATGTGGAAAATAATATATTTGCTAAATTGAAAAGCTAAAGCATTTTATTTATTAGTCCTCCCCTTTGTAAATTTTATTCTTTAGAGGCACTAGATTAAAATGCAAACTAAAGTGTTCAAAGATAATATTTAATTTAATATTTGATAACAAAAATGTCTTTAATATTTTTCAATACTAAAATCATACCCTTCATTAATTAAAATGTTATTGAAGATACGGTGTACGGTTTTTAAACTAAACAATCGTCATTGGATTTTATCCTTTATATTTTATATCTACATCTACACGTTCAAGTGCATACATGAGTGCAAATAACGGTTACAAATGTGGAAATATACTGCAAGCAAGACGCAGGTAATAAACTTGTAAAGGCCCAAGGGATTACGGTCTCCGTACAGTTTTTGTTCTCGTGCGGTTACTTCCGAGAAAATGTAATTTCTTTTAAACTATTCCCTAAATCTACAGTCAGTCACAAAAGTGTTCGTACATCTCCTGAAAGTTGAATGCCAACAAATGTTAACATCCGGCTATGATAAGGCATATTTACTTCCATTTAACGATGTTAAAAAACTCTAAAAACCTCTAATGACAATAAGAATTATTATTATTATTATTATTTATAACTGCAAAAGAATTTGTTACAATATTCTAACATCGAACTTCACAAAAGCTTTCGCTTTCATACACTTTATTTTTAGAAGATATTTCTCTATTGTTAGCCATGAGTTGTAAAAGTAAACACTACACAAAGACAAGAGCCCTTAGTCCTAATAGCCAAATTCATCAAAAACACGTGTTCTACAGTCCAACTTGAAAAAAAAATACTAACTAAGCGCGATCAGTGAAGTGTTACAAATACGATAAGTTAAATTTCATCGACAATCGCATTGAAGATAGCCATATACAGTGAATGACTAAAGTCTAGATGCAACTACATTTTTATTTAGTTTTCCAAAAATCTGCAATAAATAGAAATACCAATAATCCAATTTCCTTTTATTTTCCCTTTTATACGTAAAAATATAAAAATTAGATTATTTCATTCGCTTTATAATGTAAAAACTTGCAAATTGTTAAAAAAAATCTATGACAAAAGTCTACATGCAGCTTACACAAACAATGGAAGCAGTGAAAAAGTAACTGTCAAGTACCGCTATTCATTCTTTTTAGTTTACATGTGAGTTGTACTTCTTTCAAATCACATTTTAGTTTTAATTTTGTTCATGTGCTGGTTGAACGTAGAAAATAATGGGATTGGGAAAAGAAATTTCGTTTGACCTCAGAAAATTAGTTTTAAAATACAGACAGGAAAATAAATCTTATTTAGAAATCGCCAAATTATTAAATTTAAGTCGAGCCACAGTACAAACAATTGTTCAGAACTACAACAATACTGGTTCTTTTAAGAGCAAAGCGCGATCAGGCCGTCCAAAGAAACTTTCTAGAAGGAATGTTAGTTTAATTTTAAGGGAAGTCAGTAAAAATTCCAGTGCACCTAAATTATCCGAACACATTGCTCACGTCTCCAATAAGAGCGTTCACCCAAGAACTGTCAAAAGAGCACTCAATGACAATGGGTTTTTTAGCAGAACACCGCGTAAAAAGCAGTCAGAAAAAAACCGCCGCCTCCGCTTGGAATTCCCACGTGTCCATATTAATAAAGACATGGATTTCTGGTCCAAAGTTTTATTTACGGACGAATCCAAGTTCAATATTTTTGGAAGTGATGATCGCGCTAAAATATGGAAGAAAAAAATGCTGCTTTGCAGTTTAAAAATTTGATACCAACTGTTAAGCATGGCGGGGGTAACGTTATAGTTTGGGGAGCTATTGCTGCATCTGGCGCTGGAAGGATGGCATTTATTCAAGGTAATATGGACCGATTTCAGTACAAAAGCATACTAGAATAAAATTTGAAGCCATCTGTGGAATGCTTAGGGCTTGGGGATGGTTGGATTTTCCAGCAAGATAATGACCCTAAGCATACTGCTTTGGTTAAGGAATATTATGCACCCAGACAACCCAACACACCTCCCCAAAGCCCGGATTTAAATTCAATAGAGAATGTTTGGGAGCTTTTGGAGCGCAAAATTCGACAGAGCCATATTAGTGATGCCAAATCATTAAAGCAAGCACTGACAGACGCGTGGAGCAAACTGACCCAGGAGGAGATGACTAGTTTGGTTTCATCAATGCCACGGCGTCTGCAAGCTGTGATAGACAATAATGGGGGGCCGACCAAATATTAAAAATTGCTTAAATACTCATTGTATTTAAATGTTATTAGTTATATAATATTAATACTGAACTGTATGTAGACTTTTGTCCTACAATTTTTTTGTTGTTTTGCGATTTTTTTTTTGGTTTTAGAAGAAGTGAATTAATTTATGTTTTATATTTTATGAATAAATATAATTCCCAAAAAAACCGTATCATTAGTTTTTTTAATAAATGCATATCGACTGGGAAAAATGACAATATGACGCTACATGTAGACTTTAGTCATTCACTGTAGATGAAATTTTATATTGGAAAAAAGTACATTAAGAAATTGAAAAGAAAAAAAGTACTACGTAATAAATCTTTCATCGGCGACATTAATACTGTTCTTTATGATATATGCTTTACAATTGGCGAACTATTAACAACACCTAATGAAAATTCTTTTACGCGATACTATTGCTTTATAAACAGTGTGCAGATTGAAAAGAAAATGTAAATGAGAGCTATCAGAGAACTGTTACAACTGCGGTGATTTAAAATACATGCATAAGTGTACTGAAGATAGCCGTACAGATGGAATTTGATACTGGAAAGAAAGTACAGTATTGTGCAAATTAATGGAATCATGACTATTTTTTTAGTTCCCGTATGTGGCAACATTGTTAGGTCAGTTCTGATAAAAGTTTTATGTCAAAAAACACAACCTATATCACTGGGAACACATTACACAGTTATTCGGTGCGTTTTAGAGAGTTTGTTCACATATACTCTTTCGAAGTTCAAAATTTGATTTATATTGTGCTTTTGTCGGTTGTTCGCGATATGGATATCACGCCCAGAAAACGTGAGAAGATTGCGACACTAAGTGAGCATATTTCAATGACAGCGAGAGATATTGTTCAGGAATGTGGCGTTAGTCGAGGAACAGTAAGCAAGATCCTAAAGCAAAAAAAGAATACCGGAATAGTTGAAGTGAAACGAGCGGGAAAATGTGGGAGAAAGAGGAAGATGACACCCCGGGATGTCATTTTTTTGGTCAGAAATAGCAAGCTGAACCCAAGAAAAACTAGTTTTGAACTACAAAAAGACTTAGTCGACGCTGGAGTGCATGACTCAACAGGTCGTAGGAAACTTTTAGAGTCTGGAAGAAAAGCCATTCGACCACAGAAGAAGCAACTCCTCACTCAACGAATGACGAAGCAGAGGCTTATTTGGGCCAAGAAATGTGCCGGATAGAATGAGGAAGACTGGAGAAAGGTGTTGTCCCATTTTCTGGTGCAGGGGCAGCGATCGAAATTCGTGAGAAAAAGTGGAGATGAAAAATACTGTTTGGTGTGCATTATGGTCAGGTGTTGTAATTGGACCTTACTTCTTTGAAAATGCTGCTGGTGAATTTTTGTGGCCTGAATTAATGAATATTGATTTAGAGGATATGTGGTTTCAACAGGATGGCGGTACACCTCACTTTGCACACGAATCAATTGATTTATTGAGAGAAAAATTTCCTAGCCGTGTAATCTCAAGCAACGATGATGTTAATTGGCCACCAAGATTATGTGATTTGACACCGTTAGACCGTTTTCTTTGGGGTTATGTGAAAAATCAGGTTTATAAAAACAATCCACAATCAATTCCTGCTTTGAAAGATGAAATTATTCGTGTCACTGGTGAGATAGACCCTCAATTATGTCAAAATGTAATTGAAAATTTTAACAAAAAAGTGGACATCTGTGGAGCTGCAAGAGGAGGCCATATGGCAGATATTTTTCGCATATAAATGTCATAACTGGTGCTTCAATTTCTAATAAAAAGTTTTTGAAAGTGAATGCGAATTATATGTTTCATTTATTCTTTTAAAAAACCGCGAAATTTGAAACACCCTTTATATTCCAATGTAACTGCTGTAGGCAGAAGAGGTAACATATTTAAATCGGAAACAAATCTATAACGAAATTAAAAAACAAAAACAAATTTTTAGTAATTAAAGAAAATTAGTTTAAACGCAAACTACGCAAGTCTATCCTAAATTTATTTATTCGTTAGCATAAGATTTCGTTGCAGTTTTAACACTTTCTTGTTTCATTGCGTTCTTTAAAAATGTTTTTATCCGTTTAAATTTGAAAAAACACATACTTTTAAGGTACACTTGCCTATAATATTCGACAATTCTTGAATTTTATAACAAATAAATTAAATAATTAAAATATTAAACTGACAATTCTAAAAAGATCGAAAAGGAAATTGTTAAAAAATTGTCAACTGTAAAATAAACAAAAAATATTTATATTTGACGATATACAGTGTCAGTCAACATCTCGAGAACAAAAACACATCTCCAAATACGCACTATTTCTACCAGGTAATATGTATGGCTTCCATATCACGATCATAATTATTTCGAATTTTTACTCTCTATGAAACACACACTTTGAATTCCAGTTTCGATACAAACTCTTGTTTAAAAAGTAGTACTTGACGGGAATTATTTATAATTTACATTAAGGAACATAATTTTGTTTTTTTCTTAATTGAATATTTCCAAAATTAAGTTTAAAAACTTTTATTCATATTTATATAATGTGTTGATGATACAAGTGCCTCAATTGAAGTCAATTTTGACACAGTAGCAACTAAATTGTTTATCATTCATTACAAATAATTTACAAACAAAATACTCACAAATACAATAAAATAAATTGTACAAAAATAAGGACAGGAACACGTTTGCAAGCACCAACAACGTAAATTCTCTTTTCTCGAAAAGCGGTACTACAGATACATTCGAAGTTGACTAAATCGGTATTTCCCAAACTTTCCTAATATAGGGACCCCTCTTCCCCACCTTTCAAAAAATTTCCTAGTCACCCTCCCCCTCCCCCACTTGTTATCTAGCAACAAGAGGAGGGTAGTGACGGAAAATTCCGTTGCTATTCGAAGAATATAGCACGAACAATATGAAATTGTTATCTCTTCATTGAAGCCACATGGGGTATTATTTTTGGATCTGTAATGACTTTTTGAGAGACGTACAATTAACAAAACACCCAATATTGAAAATGCATATTTTCATATGCAATTTCTAGATCTGGTTTTGTTTTAAATATAAAAAACAAGTACCTAAGTCCTTCTGAAGATCATTTAAGATGTTGCCAATACAACAAAATTATATTTGTTTTCGAAAAATCCAGGAAACAAGTGCAAAATAAACAATTATACAGGCCAACCATGAAAAAAACTTTTTTTATAAATTCGTTTCCTCGCATGTTTATCATTATTTATGCATTGTAAGCGTATAATAATACCTGTTTAAAAGTTTTTAGGCAATCAGAAAGACTCTAATTACGAAAACATAGTTGAAAACATACAGTGAAATAAGTTTAACAGGGCAGAATTGTTCAAATCTACTTGGTCATTTAATAAATTATTTGAAAATAGTTTACTTGAGAAGAGTTGTGTTAGATTTACGTTTGAGTTTAATGCAGTGAAAGTGCTGACGAAACAATTGTTACGCTCTCTCAATAAAGATATTTTGTGAACATCATATAACTGATTTCGATGGTTTACTTTTCCGGCCAAATGACACCCAATGTGAATGTGATACTAGGGCACGGGAACAGTACTGGACAAGAATAGAATGGCCTTCAAGAGAGCATTTAGAACCTGCGTTCTGCGTATGAGTTTGGTGAATTCTCAAAAAATACTGCTTCCACCACTGCACATAAAATTGGGCCTAATGAAGCAATTCGTCAAAGCTCTACCAAAATCAGAACTTTGCCTTCAATATTTGTGTCAGAAATTTCCTGGTTTGTCAGAGGCAAAGTTAAAAGAAGGCATATTTCTTGGCCTTGACATTCGAAAATTTATGCAAGACCCTATTTTCGAAAATGCGATGAACTTGAAAGTAAAAGCAACATGGGGTGCATTTAAACAAGTTGTTTCGAAGTTTTTGGGCAATCAGAAAGACCCTAATTACGAAAATATAGTTCGAAACATGTTGAAAACTTTTCGAGAACTTGGACGTAACATGAGTGAGAAGGTGCAGTTTTTACACTCACATTTAAATTTTTTCCTTGACAATCTTGGAGCTGTAAGTAAGCAACAATGGGAGCGTTTCCACCAAGATATACAGGAGATGGAGAAACGGTATCAGGGTCGTTTGAATGTCAACATACTGGGAAATTACTATTGGAGTCTTCTACGAGCAACTCCAGAACCATCATATAAAAGAAAAAGCTACGCTCGAACTTTTACCGTGAAGAGGTTGAGGAAATACAAAACTTTAGATTAATAAGTAAAAAACTGTTCATATTCAAACTTACACTACTATTGTAATAATAAAACGTTAAATTTTTCAATTATACTCTGATAATAAATTACGTACCTTTAAATCTTAATTATATATTTTAATACTGTCATACACAACAAAAGATAAAGATTGCGAAAAATTGGTACGTGGTTGAAAATAACTGATTGCAAATTTGGATTCGGCACACCAAAATACATAAGAAACAGGTCGAACTTTGAAAAAGTTTTTAAAAAATATTTATTGGATGGCCTGTGTTATAAACTGAACAAATTGTATGTTCAGTTCCTCCACTAGCACCTGTTTTTAGAACAGGTCATTGTAAAACTACACAGATCCTATGTATAATATTTAGAGAATTTGAAAAACTAGTGAAATAAATACATATGTATGAATTAAGTTATTAAGAAGCAAAAGTATTATTTATTTCGTTATATATATATTTGAATTTAGGCAGGAAAAGCACAGTTACTAACCATATGAAGGTTAAAGATGTACACGAAAATATATCTGCGGAGTTCATGTAGGAGGGTCTGTACGGCTTAGCATGTAAACAAAACATTGGTAGTCGGAGCATGTCTATGATTCCTAATATAATAGTACAAAAACACCTTATTTTAGTAAAATTTGTATTTGATTCCTTAATTTTATTTATTATAAAGAAAAGAATTATTCGTATGTACACTATCGCTTGTAAGTATTTGGTCACCTTTGTTTCATCACTGTTTCTATAGAAAAGTGGTAATTATAAAATGTATTTCTGTAGTAAGAAATAGTTTCATAATAAACATTAAAACCTATTACAGCTTATTCAAAAAGCATTATGCGATTACCCTATTATTCACAATGAATGATAATACCCTAATAAAATTTCAGGTAGAATAATCGCACTTAAGGGATTAGATCTCTCAGTACTTGGAAATTTTCGATTGTTAGGATTTTATTTTAAGCTAGGGTGTTATTGTAAACTATTAACTATTTATACTTGGGTATTTTGGCAAAATTGCATTTAGTTTTTCTGAGGTACTCATAGTGATAACATCGTGTGTTTCGAAGAAATCAAATTCAATCGGTTAGAAATGCCTAAACGGAAAGAATTGAGTGTAAAAACACGATGGTTTATAATCGCATATCATAAGGTCTATGGGTGAGCGTGCCTAGGAAGAATGATAGCCCCCACTGTTAAGCATGGTGGAGGTTCAGTCATGATATGCGGTTGCTTTTCTGGATCAAATGTGGGCGATCTCGTAAAAATCGAAGGTATACTAAAAAAGAACAGTATAAGCGCGTATTAGAGGAAAACGCAATTCCCTCTGGAATTACAATTTCGGGTCAGAATTTTATCTTACAACAAGATAATGACGCGAAACACACTTCCAAATTATGCCGGGAATATTTGCAGAAATTTGAGAACGAGGGAGCCATAAAAGTTATGGCGTGGCCTCCCCAGAGTCTCGATTTAAATCCCATCGAGTTGCTGTGGGAAGAACTTAACCGCGAGGTGGGAAAATCGACCACCCACATCTGCTGTTAATATGTGGAAGAACCTGCAAGAGGCATGGGGTAAAATAAAACCTGAGACATCACGAAAATTAATCGAAAGAATGCCTCGATTGTGTGCTGCGGTGATTAAAAATAAAGGAGGGCATATAGACGAGTCTAAAAGTCAGATAAATATATTATACGACAATTTATTTTAGATGTAAAAATAAATATTTTTCATATATATAGATAATAAAAAGATATCAGTATTTTAGATTTGATTTTCGTTACAATTTACGGGTTAAATGCGAGTGACCAAATACTTATGAGCGATAGTGTATATACCAAGTATTTAATATATCTTCTTATTTAAATTCGTTATTAAATAAAACCTCGAATTAATTTATGAGACAACTATTCTGATGATAAGCTTTTGTGCAATGTAATGATCTAATTGTTTACATTTAAATCTTTTATTAATAATAATATTAATGTTGCCTTCGATTTATTGATACCATGATTGACGTAAAAATTTTGCACCAAATCATCACATCACCTTAGGCTTTTAAATTAGTAGAATAACTTTGACTATAACGAATATAAATTTAATAAGTTTATCGTGTAATCTTCATCGAGCATTCTAAACGGGCGTTAACTTAAAAAAATCAATGGGTGTGTCGCTTAAACGTTATGTTAAAAAATTAAATATTCTGTAGAAAACAGTACGCAAAATGCTAATTTGCTATTTTACGGAGTGAAGTAAACAAAGAGTGTTTCAAATTTCGCTGTTTCTTTTTAAGAATAAATAAAATATAGATGGCGCACTGAATTTGTCTGGGTATGCGGGCATTTAAAAAGTGTGATGTATGGCATTTATAAAAATGGCTTCGTACAATCAGCGTTCTGTGAAAAGAGTTTTTAGAAAATTACGTGAATTTTATGGTTTTCATAATCGTCCATCTTAAAGCACTATTGGTCGAATTATTAAAAAAATTCAAGAGACTGGTTCTGTGGAAGATCAAAAAAGTGAAAAATACAATTGTCGTGGTCGTGCACAACAAAATATTGGTTTGGTTCGTGAAAGTGTTGCTGAAGATCATAAAATGTCCATTAGACGACGTTCACAACAACTTGGACTTAGTGGATCAACAACATGGAGTATTTTAGACAAGGATTTAGCTCTGAAGGCATATAAGGTTCAAATAACACAGGAACTGAAGCCATTAGATTATTTAAAACGTCGTTCATTTGTCAATTTCATCAATGAACAACCAGCTGATTTTTCTCAAAAACTAATGTTTTCCGATGAGGCACATTTTGAACTTGGTGGCTATGTTAATAAACAAAATTGCCGTATTGCTACGAATTATTCATCAGAAACCTATGCACCCTAAACGAGTTACTGTTTGGTGTGCATTATGGTCAGGTGGTGTAATTGGACCTTGCTTCTTTGAAAATGCTGCTTGTGAAACTGTAACTGTCAATGGTGATCGATATCGTCGGATGATAACCGAATTTTTGTGTCCTGAATTAATGAATACTGATATAGAGGATATGTGGTTTCAATAGAATGGCGCTACATCTCACTTTGCACACGAATCAATTGATTTATTGAGAGAAAAATTTCCTGGACGTGTAATCTCAAGAAACGGTGATTTTAATTGGCCATCAAGATCATGTGATTTGACACCGTTAGGCTATTTTCTTTGAGGTTATGTGAAAAGTCAGGTTTATAAAAACAATCCACAATCAATTCCCGCTTTAAAAGAAGAAATTATTCGTGTCACTGGTGAGATAGAGCCTCAATTATGTCAAAATGTCATTGAAAATTTTAACAAGAGTGGGCGTCTGTGGAGCTGCAAGAGGAGACCATTTGGCAGATATTATTTTTCGCATATGAATGTCATAACTGATACTTCAATTACCAATAAAAAGTGTTTGAAAGTGGATGCAAATTATGTGTTTTATTTATTCTTTAAAGAAACCGCGAAATTTGAAACACCTTTAGATATAAGAATGCGCAATAAATTTAAAAAAAGAATCAATTTTACATAAAATCGGACTAAATTGGAAGAAAATTAAATTGTTATATTAATGTAAGATAAACTTGTACAAACGTAGATGTTTTTTAAACATATCATGTAGCTTTTTATATTATTTTGCTTGTTAAATAACTGGCTCAAGAAACGGTGATTTTAATTGGCCATCAAGATCATGTGATTTGACACCGTTAGACTATTTTCATTATGTGAAAAGTCAGGTTTATGAAAACAATCCGCAATCAATTCCTGGTTTGAAAGATGAAATTCTTTGTGTCATTGGCGAGACAGAGCCTCAATTATGTCAAAATGTCATTGAAAATTTGAACAAAAGAGTGGACGTCTGTGGAGCTGCAAGAGGAGGCCATTTGGCAGATATTTTTCGCATTAACTGTCATAACTGATACTTCAATTACCAATAAAAAGTTTTTGAAAGTGAATGCAAATTATGTGTTTTATTTATTCTTTAAAAAGCCGCGAAATTTGAAACACCCTTTACATACTTTTTTTTATATTTTCCAAATCGCGCAAGAAAGAACGCAGTTTTTTGGAGTTTTTATTTAAGTCGAAAATATAAAGGAACTTGTGCGCCACTCCAATTAACCCCACAACGCGCAAGATTGTTCGTTTATTTCTTTTAATGAAACATGCAAGAAGAGTTCTCTTTCTAGTTTGATATCGTTATGGCTCGACCTAAAAATATAGAGCACGAATTGTGATTTAGATCGTCAACGTTTTTGTACATTTCGCAACACTTGACAATATATATTTACTTCACTTATTTATAGGCTATTTCACGATAAGAATCTATGCGCGTACTTAATGACGTTTGTACTAGGTTCCGGATATATACATACTTCTAATGGATAGGTTAACTATCAGCTGATTGTCAAAATCGTAACATTTAAAAATGCGTACACAAACAAAATTAATTTGCACGTTTAAATTTAAAGTGATAAAGCGATTTGCTGTTAATAGAAACAAGTTATCCTGAACGCTTTTAGTATGATAAAAAGACAAAACAGAAAATTGTACAAATTGTGAAAGTAAAGATGACAGAATGGAAACTTGTCAGAGTTACATATGGTAAAAATACTAACATCTAGATTAGTGTCTATACGTGGTTAGGGTTTGTTATTTTTCTTGACGAATACACTACCGGTCATATTTATTTGCCCACCCCAATTTTATGTGTTTCCTGAAATACGGATTATCTTTCGAAAAATCTGTATTATAATTATTCAACAATATTATTAGTAGAAGTAATTCCATATGAATTTCTACGAAAATCTGAAATTGTTTATGATATATCGCAAAGGTGTCATAAATTGGAAAAATACCATAAATATTATATAAGCTAATCCCTACAGTATTAACAGTTTTACCTGCATTTCCGAAAGGTATTACCAATATTGTGTTATTGTACTAACTAATTACAATATTAGGATGTGTTATTCAAAAAGGAAAATAAATTTTATGTCAGTCATCGTTCATCTTTTGTTGCGAAAACAGTGAAATAGAGAGTTATTGTGAATATTTTAATGCAATGCTGAAGACGAAGGAACTGTCTGTTGAAATGCGTGCTATGATAATTGCTCATCATCGTACGGGTAAAAGCAATCGCGAAATTGCAAAAGAATTACGATTAAATCGCAGAACCGTTGATTATAACGTTAAAAAAATTTGAAGAAAGTGGTACATTTTCCAATAAAAGAAGATCTGGACGACGCAAAGCGAGGACATCTGCAGATGACCGGCATCTAATAAGTATAAGTAGACGCAGTAGATGAAAAACAGCACCAGAAATTGCTGCTGAAATGAATAGAGCGCGTGCTAAACCAATTAGTGTGTCCACGGTACAGAGAAGGTTAAGGCAAACGGGTTTATACGGAAGAATTGCTCTGCGAAAACCACTACTACGAAAGCAAAACAAGAAAACGACTAAATTGGGCTAAAGAACATAAGAATTGGACGATTGATCTGTGGAATAATGTGTTGTGGACAGACGAATCGAAGTTTGAACTTTTCGGTAGTAAATGGCGAATATTCGTAAGAAGATCCGCAGGGGAAAGAGTACTGTCAGAATGTACTGCGCCTACCGTAAAACATAGAGGAGGTTCAGTAATGATTTGGGGGTGTTTTGGTGGAAGATCTGTAGGCGATCTCGTCAAAATTGAGGGAATCCTAAGAAAAGAAGGCTACAAGAAAATTTTAGAAAATAACGCTGTTCCTTCAGGACTAAGGATTTTTGGCGAAAACTTTGTATTTCAACAGGACAATGATCCGAAATACATTTCTAGATTGTGTGGCGATTACTTGCGTCAACTAGAAGAGCAAGGGCAAATCTCTATAATGGTATGGCCAGCTCAAAGTCCTGATCTGAACACAATAGAGCTTCTTTGGGAAGAATTGGACCGGAAGGTTGGAGAACGTGCTCTATCATCCACCACTGTACTGTGGGAACAACTTCAAGAAGCCTGGGCACAAATTACAGAAGATACACTGCAAAAATTAATTGAGAGGATGCCGCGGTTATGTGCCGCAATTATCAAAAATAAAGCTGGGCACATTGATGAGAGCAAAATTTAATAATAATTAATGATAAAGTTTTTATATAAGAAAAATGTAACTATTTTATGTTTATTTTACACCATTGTATTGGTACAATAAATAAATTTTCAGTACACATTTGATAGTTTAATAATTTTGGCTAAAACTAAAGGTGGGCAAGTAAATATGACCGGTAGTGTATATCAAAGCTATTATATGCAAATGAAAACACTTAACTGATTAATTTTTAACTGTCCCATGTACATGTATTTTTTAAAATCAATTTAATGTGGATTATTATTTGTGTTCTACTTTTATTACTTTATATATATATATATATATATTATTATTACATTATTTAGATATATTATATATTATTATATAGAAATGACAGAAATTCCCGAGACTTTTTACTATTTTTTCTAGAGTGCCATAATAATTTTGAGCTTAGATTTAGTAAATGGCGTGTAAATGCATAGATTAGTGGCGCCAGTAAATTTAAGTTGTGTGTATAAACATCAACTGGCGTACAAGTCAAAACTTGCCAGTTGATGTTTATACACGCAACTTAAATTTACTGGCGCGACAATTGTTACTGGCGCCACTAATCTATGCATAGTGTAAACCCGCCTTAAAATAACGCGTACATTCTGTCCCTTTATTTAACACGCACTCAATGACAAATCGAAATGTAAAAAAGCGTATTTATTATTGCCCTCCCAAACAGTTGTAGTGTCGAAGGAATATTTCCGATAGTCAAAGAAATATTATCGTCCAAAAGAATGTCTTTTTTTTTGGACAAAAACTTAAAAAAGGATTTCACTGCGTTGCCATCACTATAGATTAGCTTTTCAGAGATTTACTCGATGTAAATAATTTAAAAATGATGACAATAAGACGAAATACATTCTATAAACGGTAGAGAAAGAAACATATGAAAAAACGTCTTACCAGATTCTCAAGTTTCGAAGATCAGTTTCACGATTGCAATTGTTTCGAATGGTCACTGTGCACCAACTACAAACAAACTGGCTGCAAATTTTATAAATACCTCCCTCCCTCACCCTTCACCCCTCCTCATTAATAAGTCCCGTTTTGCTAGGCCCAAAGTCTTCTGAGATTTTATTGTAGATATTTCCAAAAGACACTAATTGCAGTATATGGCATCTAATCCTCTTAATAAATGGTTCCTTTCAATTTCAGGTCGTTGAAGGATTTATTTGTAATCTATAATTTGGAAAGTGTTTCGCCATTAGAAAATTTTATTATTCTACTTGATCAACACTATTAAAATGTAGTGTTTCAAATAGTCATGCGAACGATTTTTAACGGTCTTATCACGAATAATGTAATTTTGATAAAAATGAGTCTTGTCTTTGGCGTCTTGCAATTGTATAGATTTTCCATCACAATTACTTCGAATTAATTACTGGTCTTCAAACATAAACACACTGAACATTTCAAAAATGACCTACAGTATGAATAAGCTCCGAAATAAATCCCTATTACAGATATTTGCAGAGGTTATTAATAAAATTGTTTGCTTGTTAAGTGCTTGAATTTCAGGTCAGTAAAAGGGATTATTTGTAATCTATAATTCGTAAAGGTACTGCTTCTAACTATCCATGAAATACTTTAATAACACGAGGGTAGCCGTTTATATTTCGGGAACTGGCAATACTGTTAGTGTTGCCTGCGATTTGATGACTGCATCGTGAAGTTTGTCATTTTTGACAATATATTTACCTTGACAGTTTTATTATCCAGTCGCTATTTTTAATTTTGACAGTAAATTCAAAATTTTATGTCAGCGAAAAAAATGGAATTAACTCGCGAACATTTTCGTGCAATTATTTTTCATAACTTTCGGCGTGGATTATCTCAACTCTTGTTGACGAGCTAAATTCTTTATATGGTGATCAAGCACCATCGAAAACTACAGTATATCGTTGGTATAGTGAATTCAAACTTGGACGGCGTTCTTTGGAAGATGAATTTCGTGAAGGTCGTCCCACAAATGTTGTTGTGTCGGAAAACATTAATGCAGTGTCTGAATTGCTAATGCAAGACCGTCATGTGACATACCGTGAGATTGAGGTATCTCTAGGTATTAGTAACATCAGCGTGCATAAGATCCTGCAAGAACATTTATTTGAGTACCACATAATTTGACAACGGCTCGAAAAAGGGCTTACGTCGATCGGTGCCAAGAAATACACAAAAAATACAATGGTGGTGTTTCAAAAAACATTTATAAAGTCGTCACAGGTAATGAATCTTGGATCTATACGTATGAGCTCGATAGTAAATAGCAGTCGACTGTGTGCCAAAGATGTGCCAAAACCTACAAAAGTTGTTCGCGTTTGAAGCACATCAAAAGAAATGGTCGCCTGTTTTTTTTCGGAAAAGCCGGTCACGTTGGAACCGTGCCTTTAGAGAGTTGTAGAACGTTGAATTCCGAATGGTACACAACTATATGTTTGCCAAAAGTTTTTGAAAAAATAAGGAAAACAAACCGAAAACGACAGATCATTCTCCACCATGACAATGCGAGCTTTCACAAGTCGGTTCAAACAATTGCATATATGACCGGGCAAAACATTGAATTGATGAGCCATCCGCCGTACAGCCCTGATCTAGCACCCTGTGATTTCTTCTTGTTCCCACGCGTGATGAATAAACTTCGTGGTCAACGGTTTTCTGCGCCGGAAGAGGCAGTTGAGGCATTAAAAACTCATATTTTGGAGACACCTCCTTCACAGTGGCAGCAATGCTTTTCGGATTGGTTTAAACGAATGCAAAATGCATCGATCTTCAAGGAGAATATTTTGAAAAGCAATAAAACTATTTTAGATAATAAAATTTTTTTTTTGTTTGTTATTCTCGAAATATAAACGGCTACCAAAATTATTACAATGCAATGATATTGCAAGTGGACGATTTCGCCCTTATTTCAAAAATATTGCTCAATACGATTCTGGTTTAGTGTTGAACAATTGAATGCATTCACAAGGGGATGCTTTAATTAACAGATTTTTAGCTGTATTTTTTAATTTATCCAAACGAGTGACTCAAGTACTCGATCAAAAAAGCACACGTTTTTTTACAGTTCCACTATTTAATTTAGTTCTTGTTATCTGAAAACTGTTCTAATGTATTCAATCAGTGGACTCGAAAATCTTTTTCACGCCACAGGTCGTAAGGTGGTGTATTATAAAATGCATTGTGCGCTAACCACGGGGTGGGATCTTACATATACATTTCTCCCCGTATATTTTTAGTTTCCCACAGCACAAGAAAACGGAAATTATCATATTAAAATAATTGCTTCCATATTAGTTGATAACACAGGGTAACAAAATGAAAAAAAAATTTGGTGCCGGAAATCTAACATCTGATTTTAGATGTTTTTAATGTGCTGATTCCAAAAATGCCACCAGATTTTTTCTATCAGTTCTAGTTTTTGAGATACAGGTTAATTGATATTTTTTTCTGATAAAGGACAACAAATAAAGAGATAAATATGTACTTAATCGTCAAAATAGAAATATATCCTTGTTTTTTGTGCCTTTGGGACAGCAGAGATAAAAATGAGCATTGGGTTAAAAAATAACGGCCTTCATGAGATGTCATGATTCAAGGAAAACAAAACGTGATCAACGAACCTTTGGTTGCAAGAGAAAAAATCTTACTTCCGCCCTTGCATATCAAGCTAGGCTTAATGAAGCAATTTGTGAAGGCTTTAAATCGAGATGGAAATTGTTTTGGGTATTTATCACGTAAATTTCCTGGCATTAGCACGGAAAAACTAAAAGCTGGTATATTTGATGGTCCTCAAATAAGGCAAATTGTTAAAGATCCACAATTCACCACATCAATGAACGAGACTGAATCTAACGCTTGGTGTTCATTTGTTCAAGTAGTACAAAATTTTCTTGGCAATCATAAAGCAGAGAATTACGTAGAATTAGTGGAAACTATGCTTTCAAATTTTAATATTCTCGGCTGTAACATGAGTATAAAAGTTCACTACCTTCACAGCCACCTAGAACGTTTTCCAGAAAACTTAGGTGATTGTAGTGAAGAACAGGGGGAAAGATTCCATCAGGATATTAAAACTATGGAAGATCGTTATCAAGGACGATGGGATAGCCACATGATGGCGGACTTCTGCTGGAGCCTTCAGCGAGACTGCCCTAGTAAACTCCATTCTAGCAAGTCGTATAAAAGAAAATTTTTATGTGATTAGTGACTAATGTAATTATGTAAATTAAGTTTTTGCAATAAATACTTAAATCCATGTGTCTTTGTTTTTTTAACTGTCAATAGTAATATTATATATTATAACAGTTATAACGTAAAATATATACACAATTTTTTAAAAAAATCTCAAAAACTAGATCTGATAGACCAAATCTGAGAACTTTTTTACATTCTGCATCCAAAAATTACCCAGGAACAGTTAAAAAATCGTAGGCACCAAAATGTGTGTTGGCCTGTGTAATCTTTTCGTAATAACAATCGATATCTTTGATTTTATGTTTTATAATATACGTGTCATTTCTTATGACGCGTTTGTTTGAAATGGTGGTAATAACAATCGATATCTTTGATTTTCTGTTTTATAATATACGTGTCATTTCTTATGACGCGTTTGTTTGAAATGAATGTTAAAAGGAATCATTCAAATACTAATAACAGTGTTTACTACCTACGTTTCAAGGAGTAACACCTCTCATCAGGTAAACTTGTGTTATAAACGAACGACTCCTTTGTAGGGCTCACCGTATCTTTTCGATGCAGAAAAAAACGAAAAACCATTACCACCTTCTATCGTACAGCACACAAATGTACTTAACAATAGAATACGTCTGTTTCACTTTATTTTTAAACTGTTTATAAATTAGTTACATTTTATTTGTCCGTAGTTAGTGTATGAAGACGTTAGTATCTGCTTTTTTACTATAAAGATTGGGCAATGAGTAATAAAGAAATAAATGTGAAGTATTTGAGTGCGATTATATAAAAAGTTCAAGGAATCTTTTGTCTAATTCAAAAAAAATACTTCGAAAAATGTAGCAATGTTTGTAAAGAGTCAAAAATCAAAAAATTCCAATTTACCAATAGAGAAATTGTAAAAGCGATGAACTGTGTAGGAAACATTTTTTACCCATAGGTATTAGCCATAACAACAATCTCTTTTTTCAAGAGCAATCCAAAAATTATTTATGTCAGGTAATAAATAATTGGTAGTACTTTATAAATGGTAGTTGTTTCACGTTCTGACTTGAAAAGCGATATACTTAAACGAGTTAGTGCTGGACCTTCAAATATAAATACTTCCAAATAATAATGATTATTTTTTAGATCATGAAAGTCAGCTTAATCACTGAAAGATGATATATAACCCCTTGCCACATAAATTTCGTATTCTGTATACGTATTTCGACAACTAAGTTGTCATCATCAGCAGATAATTAAACAGTGTCACACCTGGAAAACTACGGTAAAATACCCGTACGAAGTGTACGTTTTGGCTTTCAGCGTTAGTTAGTTAGTTAGTTAATCAACCACAAGCTCCATCAAAATTACCTACGAAAGTCAGGTAAAAGAGTACAAAATGAATGCTAAGAAATTTGTTGGAAAAGGAACGTGTTTAATTTGGTACGTAGACTTCCGCGGTCGTGGTCCATGCTATCAATTTCAGTGCAGTAGTTAAGCCCTGAAGATGTCCCATACAAATGGGTACGAAACGTCGGCAGATATACTAGTGACGCGGTTCCAGCCCGGAAACCCAGAAGCAGATAGCATGGAACGTGTTTGTTAGATTGAAACTATAAGTTTATAGTAACAATTGGCTATTTAATCATCCTCATCAACATTAAAATATTGCAATATATACGCAGTCTGTCATAGAGAAAACCGAACTTTTTTAAAAGAAAAGCTTACTATTTTGGTAAAATTCATTTCCTTTAATCAAAGTAGTCGCTGTCGGCTTCAATATAACGTTTTGCACGGTCAATTAACATGTCGAATGAATTTTTAAGTTCATCTTTACAGATGTCCTTCAAGATCGCTGTCGATGCCTTTTTAATGGCTTCGACGTAGGCATAACGCTGTCCTTTCATCGGCAAATGTAGTTTGGAGAATAGATAGAAATCACAGAGGGCCAAATCCGGTGAATGGTTGATGGTTAAAATGCCATTTGTAGTTAGAAAATCAGTGGTAAACGTCGAGCGATGAGATGGTGCATTTTTCATGTAACAAACGCCAGCTACCATTTTCACGATATTGAGGGCGCACACGACGATTACGCGCCAAAAGACACTTCATAACACCAAGATAATATACAGCATTGACTGTTTGACTAGTTGGTACACTACGCCTCTCGAATCATAAAAACAAATCAACATTGTCTTCACTTTTGACTTTTTTTCGGTGAAGTTAAACATCAATCATTCACCGGATTTAGCCCCCTGTGATTTCTATCTATTCTCCAAACTACATTTGCCGATGAAAGGAGAGCGTTCTGCCGGCGCCAAGGCCATAAAAAGGTGTCGACCGCGATCTTGAAGGATATCTCTAAAAATGACCTCAAAAATTCATTCAACATATTAAACTGACCGTGCAAAACGCTGTATTGAAGCCGAAGGGGACTACTTTGAATAAAATAAATGAATTTTACCATGTTAATGTCAAATTTTATTAAACAGTTTTTCTTGTGTCGTTTAATTTACAGTCCAAACATTATTTAAATTTTAGTTACGAGTTTGTTAGTTCTTTGCGTGTATAAAATAAATTTTAAATTCAAAATCATGAACCGACCACATCATTTAACCGTGTAAGATAGTCGCGACATTTGTTGCGAAAGCAGGTCATGTAGCAACAATTCCTCTACAAGATCAAGGAACTGTTGCCGCAAGTTATCGCCGAGTTTCGAAAAACCAACCCCGAACGACGCATCATCCTCCACCAAGACAATACAAGTTCGCACACAGCATGCAAGGCAATTGAATTTTTAATTCGAATTGTTGGACCATCCTTCGTACAGTCCGCACCTAAGTGCCATCGATTTCTTTACCTTTCCGAAAATCAAGAACAGACTGCGTGACCAAAGGTTCCAGTCGTCAGAAGGAGCAGTCGATGCCTTCAAAAACGCAATTTTGACTGTACCAACAAACGAGTGGAACGACCGCTTCTAGAGTTGGTTCGAGCGCATGCAAAAGTGCATTAATCTTCGTGGAGAATACTTCGAAAAACAATGAAGTTTTTATAAGCTAGCTACTGTTTTATTCCAGTTTTATATGCAAAACTTAAAAGGCGACCCATGTACACTTGAAAAATTTCATTGCCAACCCTTTAGATGTTGTTTCTTTTTATTTTTTGAACTCATATTTTATACAACTAAAGTATAATTTTGTCGTCGTTTTTAAATTGCAAAATATTTCCATCAAAGTGACAACTACTAAAACAAAATATTCACCAAACCAGTGCTTTTATCTCAAAACTAAAGAATACAATGACGGAAGCGAATTGCGAATTTAAAATGAAAACCAAAGAAGATAAGAAGAAACTGGTAAGTGTCTTTCACTGCACAAAAAGTCCCGCGTTTCAGGAAAATGTACCTGATACAGAAAGGGTTTTATTTACACAAATAGACAGCTGTTTTGCAACAATGGCAACGTTATTACAATACGGATTACTTTCCCTACATCTTATTGATTTTAGTGAACGAAGTTGATGTACAGTACTGTACCTTACACGCCCATTACCAATATTAAAATTATTAAGAGTACAGGGACCCACTAAATAAACTAATTACATTTTGCAAATTGTAATTTAAAGATAACAATGCGAGACGTACGAATTCCGCGTGCCTACAGATAACGAAGATGGTTAATCTTTCAGCGGGTACAAGGCCGACGCAGTAACAATGCATTTTGTTAAATATCAGGTAGGCTTAATGCCAAGCAGGTAGTGCAAATATTACCTGTTCTGACACCTGCGATCTTTTAAAATCAGACAATTTCTGGTAAAATTGATAATGCAGAAAAACCGGGTTTGGGAATTAGAGAACGCCATAAACCTCACGGGCAAGCACCATTATTGATGTACTTAAATATTCATAAAAGTATTAAGACACAAATTGCAACTTCTTTACATTACGATTTTGTAAAATGTAGTCATAAAGAATTTCTTTTTTAGTGACGAATATCTAATGTTTAGTTTTTGTTTTAAGTTCTTAAACTTACGTAGAAATATTAACACAAACTGCTAGTTCTTCTCATTATTATCAGAGACAGTTATTTAACAAGCAAAATAATATAAAAAGCTACATGATATGTTTAAAAAACATCTACGTTTGTACAAGTTTATCTTACAATAATATAACAATTTAATTTTCTTCCGATTTAGTCCGATTTTACGTAAAATTGATTCTTGTTTTAAATTTATTGCGCATTCTTATATCTAAAGGTGTTTCAAATTTCGCGGTTTTTTTAAAGAATAAATAAAACACATAATTTGCATTCACTTTCAAAAACCTTTCATTGGTAATTGCAGTATCAGTTATGACATTTATATGCGAAAAATAATATCTGCCAAATGGCCTCCTCTTGCAGCTCCACAGACGTCCACTCTTTTGTTCAAATTTTCAATGACATCTAATGACTATTTCACCACTGATAGGAATAATTTCATCTTTCAAAGCAGGAATTGATCGTGGATTGTTTCTATAAACCTGACTTTTCACATAGTCCCAAAGAAAATAGTCTAACGGTGTCAAATCACATGATCTTGGTGGCCAATTAACATCACCGTTTCTTGAGATTACACGTCCAGGAAATTTTCTCTTAATAAATCAATTTATTCGTGTGCAAAGTGAGATGTAGCACCATCCTGTTGAAACCACATATCCTCTGGATTAATATTCATTAATTCAGGTCACAAAAATTCGGTTATCATCTGACGATATTGATCATCATTGACAGTTACACCTTCACCAGCAGCATTTTCAAAGAAGTAAGGTCCAGTTACACCATCTGACCAAAACCCACACCAAACAGTAACTCGTTTAGGATGCATAGGTTTTTCATGAATAATTCGTGGATTTTCCTCACCCCAGATACGGCAATTTTGTTTATTAACATAGCCACTAAGTTCAAAATGTGCCTCATCGGAAAACATTATTTTTTGAGAAAAATCAGCTGGTTGTTCATTGATGAAATTGACAAACGAACGACGTTTTAAATGATCTAATGGCTTCAGTTCCTGTGTTATTTGAACCTTATAGGCCTTCAGAGCTAAATCCTTGTGTAAAATACACCATGTTGTGGATCCACTAAGTCCAAGTTGTTGCGAACGTCGTCTACTGGACATTTCAGGATCTTCAGCAACATTGATGAAATTGACAAATGAACGAAGTTTTAAATGATCTTGTTGATGTTGTTGATCCACTAAATACAAGTTGTTGTGAACGTCGTCTAATGGACATTTCAGGATCTTCAGTAACACTTTCGCGAATCCAATCAATATTTTCTTGCGAACGCCCACTACGACTGTATTTTTCACTTTTTTGATCTTCCACGGAACCGGTCTCTCGAAATTTTTTTAATAATTCGACCAATAGTGCTTTCATATGGACGATTATGTAAACCATAAA
The DNA here is from genome assembly GCA_031893035.1 of Dermolepida albohirtum. Taxonomy (NCBI): domain Eukaryota; kingdom Metazoa; phylum Arthropoda; class Insecta; order Coleoptera; family Scarabaeidae; genus Dermolepida; species Dermolepida albohirtum. Next base: position 2,564 of record JAVIWB010001380.1, on the reverse strand, counting down.
GTTCACGTAATTTTCTAAAAACTCTTTTCACAGAACGCTGATTTTCATAAAATAATTCAACAGTTTGAACGCATTTTTGTGCCGTGTACGAAGCCATTTTTATAAATGTCATACATCACACTTTTTAAATGCTCACATACCCATACAAATTCAGTGCGCCATCTATATTTTATTTATTCTTAAAGAAAACGCGAAATTTGAAACACCTTTATTATATTACTAGCAATTGTTTTTTATTTTATTTTAAATTGTAACAGCTGGAATGAATATCAGGTTGTTCAGTAAGTTTTGTCATTCGATAAGAGATGGCGCTATTAGGTTCGTCGTTTTATTTTCTACAAATTGTACTACTTTTTTATGAACACGTGTGAAGTTTTCTCGTTTTATGTTTTCTCATTCGTATATTTACAAGTGTACAAAGTTGACGTGTCACAGTATTTTTTTACAATGGAAAAAATTTAATATCGTGCAGTGATAAAATTCTTATTTTTGGAAGGTGCAGCACCAAGCCAAATTCATGAACGATTATTAAAAGGGTATAAGGACTCTTCACTTTTAATTAGAACAGTCGAAAAATGGGTTGCTGAATTTAAAAAAATTTAATATCGTGCAGTGATAAAATTCTTATTTTTGGAAGGTGCAGCACCAAGCCAAATTCATGAACGATTATTAAAAGGGTATAAGGACTCTTCACTTTTAATTAGAACAGTCGAAAAATGGGTTGCTGAATTTAAACGTGGTGGTACAAGCCTTGAAGACGATCCACGTGAAGGACGTCCAAAAGGTGCATGAACGCCTAAAATCGTAGCAAAAATATAGGAAATGCCGGATATGGTAGAAGTCCTGGACATCTCATTAGGCAGTGCGAGCAATATTTCGGCTGAAGTTTTGGGATTTAGAAAGCTGTGTGCAAAATAGATGCCGCATTCGCTAACGGTGGAACAAAAACACATTCGAGTGTGACTTTCTCAGCAACATTTTAAGCGTTTTAGAAAGAAGAAAAACGATTTGGGTCTACCACCATTTTCCTCAGTCAAAACAAGAGGAGTGGTGTGAACCCGGTACTTCGGCTTCGAAGCGAGTTAGGGTCTAGAAATCGGTCAAGAAGGTTTTAGCATCAGGTTTTTGGGGATACAAAAGGAATATTGTTCATAGATTACCTCCGAGCTGGTAAAACAATAAACTCAGATTCTTACTGTAACCGTTTGGACTAGCTGGATGTAAAAATGTGAGAAAAAAATCATTTTTCATCAAGACAACGCACCTTCTCACACAGCTCAAAAAACCTCCGCAAAAATCAGTAAAATACAGTATGCATTATTGCAACAGCCACTCTATTCGCCAGATTTAGTTCCCTCTGACATCTGGCTGTTCTCGCACCACTAAAAATTCGTGCGTGGAAAACGATTTTCATCGAACGAAGAGGTAATAGCGGCCGTGGAAGCGTATTTTGACGGTCTTCCGGATTCTCATTTCAGGGATGGAATTCATAAATTAGAAGATCACTGGAACAACTGTATTGAAGTTCAGGATGGTTATATTGAATAATATAATGTATTTCAAACTATAAAATCTTATTTTTTTATTGAACGACAAAACTTATTGAACAATCTGTTATACTCGTATATGTATAAGACTTTGTGTAAGTTTTGTTCCCCCAAAGTAATCATTCAAATCGGTGAATATTACTTTGTTGTTTCGAGGGGGTATTTCTTTCACTTGCTTGCGATCCCCCTGCTAGAATTTTTTACGTATTGTATTCCTTTAATTTACAACTATTTCGTTTACGTATTTGTAATATTTATTTAGATGAAACAACAGTATACTTGGCAATTCAAATAGCGCACAAATTTGTTTACATATTCGACCTAATAAAAAAAAACCTTTAAACAACTGCATTCCCTCTCTTGCTGTTTGGACAATATTAAAAAACTTATACTCGTATATTAACTTCACTTCGCAAAATAGCGAGGAATTGTGGAAGGCGAGGAACGAACTTTCGCACTGCATTTAGCTGACGGAAAATTCCACATTCCGTCGTCTGCTATTTGGAATGTAGGTTTCTAATAAAAATAATTGTGTTGCGGGTAATTTTGAAGTGTATTTGTGACATTTATTTAGAAGAAACAACAGTATACTTAGAAGGTAATTTTGATGGAGCCTGTGGTTGATTCACTTAATCAATAAAGGTTGATATATAACCCCTTGCCACATTAATTTTCGTGTTCTGTATACGCATTTCGACAACTAAGTATACTTTAGATCAATATATTGAAATATGGAGTGTATAAATTTTCGACCGTACGTAATTACGAAAACAAAATCAATCACGTGTGTTCCGTCTGTATACTGTTTATTTCTTTAGGCCCTCAATACCTCCTAAATATTTATGCAGTTTTATCAGGGACAATTACGACAAAAAGCAACATGAAACAATATAATAAATATTGGATCCAATTGTAATTGCTTACAATAATCTTATATAAAGGTTTTACATTAAAATTGAGCTAAATACATGAAAGTCACAAAAGTCTAACGTATAAAAGACAGAGTGGACGTGTCAT
>JAVIWB010001379.1:0-21533 GCA_031893035.1 Dermolepida albohirtum | reverse complement strand
ACTTATAACACACGTCGGATGCATCTCGAATATTCTCGTATGGAAATGTATACTTTCTCGAATCGTTCTGCGATTTTCTAGGAGTTTATCGTTGCATACGTGCATATTACCTGCTATAGGTTTCGTTACAATATCGATAGTGCATCAATTATTAATAAATCGTATTAATCGTAATAATTATTTACTATCTACTTCACTAATCATAATACTCGTAGAAATTGAAATTGAAGCATTTATTTTCTAAGAATATATTGTTGGTCTTAATAATTTAACTTATATTAATAAATTCACTAATAAAATATAAATATTACAACCTCTCCTAAGTTATTATAAATGATTATATATTGTAGTTTAATACATTTAATTCGGAGGATGGCTCGAAAAGGGAATTCGACACGGCACTGTTATACTTATTAAAAATGTATATCGCGTAAAAGAAGGCTCCTGGCATGTTCTGCAATATGAACTCCAACCGAAGGTGTTATTTGACCAACTTAACTACTACAAACTTCTAAATAGGCTTTTCTAAGATAACGACTTTGATAGAAAAAGAATCGGAAAATTTAAAGATAATCTTGATGCTTTTCTTTAGAAGTCATACCACTATGATTAGTAGAACTTAATGTGTACGATAAGTATACATGAAGAAAATAAAAATAGATCGAGTTTTAAGTTTTGGTGATTTGAATATCTGGTCTAAAATTATCATTGTTTGTCAACATAATATCATATCTGTTAATGATACGATTTAAAAACCCCTGAGATTTTCTTTCAATCCTATTTGCAAGAATTTTTAGATTATTAAAAAAAAGTATGTGTGTACGCTACTACATATACAATATATATATAAATACATTTGTTGTTCATAAAATAATAGCAATATTATAGTCATTAGTTAAAGTGACTCTCTAGTAATTAGAGAAGAAGAACTTATACTATTGGAATTTATTCACGAGCACACCCTGTATATTTCACACGCTCAGAGATACAAACGTAACTTTTGAAACTCAAGCCAGCAAGTTTCATATCTTTCGTTACTATCAATGTGGCTGGTACAGAGCTTTGTTTGCGTCGGCAGATGTTAATAAACTCTCACATGTTACAGTGTATATTACCATTACCATTACTTAAGCGTATTCGAGAGAAGTCGAGTCGTCAGAATGCTTTTAGCGGGTTTGCCTTTCTAAGATTGTGTGAGGATTGTGCTTTGGTACATACTACGAAAGCTTCACGGACTTCATCTTCCCGATAACTGGCGCAAGTGTGACACGTGGGAAGGCAAGCTGCATTGACTGCGTAAACTGTACGCAGCGTTTAGTGAACAATTGTATGCGAGTGCGTTGTGCATTGTAACGCATTCCATTAACAACGGAACACCGTCGTATACTGAGCCAATTGTACTATGCACGGTAGCGTGTCGAATGGACACGTATCTTGCTTTCGGACGAATTAAAATTCATGCTGGGTGTGAGGCCACAACTAATCTTAGTTCGTCGAAAAGTTGGTATACGTGTAGTTAATGCGTGCGTTCAACAACGTCATGTCAAATGGTATGAAGTACTATTACGTATGGTGGATATCTAGTGCGTGTAGAACGGCAAAGACAAGTCGCATTGCCTTTATGCAGATGGAGAGCTATATTCAGTAGCACTCCCCTACATGGTAGCGCGCATGTATGGTTTACATGCACACTCATACGTGACTCATGTGGTACAAATCTTTTAGCAAGAGCACATCCCAGTGCTTTCCTGGTCAACTCGTTCTCCGATTCTCACTGTGACATGAATAGTTGGACACTTCAGCAATATCCGGCGCTCTACGGCTAATGTTGAAAAGCTATGAAGACGAGGCGAGATGACATGATTAACCATCCTTCCATGCACCATACAGCGGCTGGTAGACTCCATGCTTCATCATTTTACTACTATATTAGCAGCTCGAGAAGGTTACTCTCACTGTTAATGCACTCCTCCATAACTGTGCTGGATCAATCTACTGGTGAATCTAAGCTGTACTAGTTTAGTATTACTTGCATATCAAATTTCATTAGGCTATGGTCACACGTTCGGAATGTACGGAGTGTGCTCGTGAATAAATTTCAACGATGCATATTTTTTATCCGAATATTAATGTTGAAGGTGTCCCTATTTACTTGTAGAAAAATCAATTAGTTACTCTGCGAAATAGTAGTATATTAATGACATTCCTAGGAAGTTTCCAAACAAGTCAAATGAAAGAAGATGTATTTTTATTAGTAAAAATGGGTCAGAGAAAACATTGTAGGTACAAAACTATTATTAGAAAAAGACAAAAAATGTATCTAAGAAACATTCGACAGTCCAAATAAAATTATTTTAAATACCAAAAATTAGAGAGAAAACTCCGAAACTCGGAGACGGAAAAGAACATTTCGAAGTACGACTTGAAGAAAATGGAACAATTAGTTACAAATACTACTTTAATGACGTATATATTTACTTATATCTAATAATTAATTACTAATACAATAAAAAATAGGTATTTTTCTACTTTTAACTGATATTTAAATACATATGCGATATGAAGCCAGACGGCACGTCGTAAATTACTTTTTTGTTGTGTTTAACTTGAGAAATTTGAAAATATTTATGCCGAAAATAAATGACGTTTATTAAATAATAATTTGATATAATACTCTGATATTGAAATACTTATTTTCAAAACAATACGCAACCAAACAGTTGTAAATATTCATATATAAATGACCCGTGCAAATCTGAGAGGTCAACAGTTTACGTCATCAAAAAGCAGATGTATCAGCATGGATTATTGTATACCTCCTTGCATAAACACACACACGCGCATATTTACTTACATACATATATAAACAGAAATGAGTATAATACATACTCATTTGTGTTTAATATTAATCTGACTTATCATTACTCGTGTGTGGTGATAATAAATTTCCGCATGTTAAAAATACTCTCGCATAAATTCTTCATGTTATTTACGCTTAACGCATTCGGTTATTGAATTAGGATAGTATACGAAAACGAAAAAAAAAATTTATCGTGGTCATGTTCTACTCACTGTTGATGATTTTGATGATGTAATCTTAATGACGATTCATTAATTTATGTATGCAAACAATCAATGTATGTGTATATGTAATTCTGTTTATACAATACGAAATATTGCTGGCATTTTTTAAAATGTACTAAATTGCAAAAATCTTATACCAATACATTCATGAAATATAATTTTGTCAATAGCGAGTTTGTTTACTTAATTTTAACACACATCATTTCAACAACTATCAGTGATAACTGTGAAATGACTGCGTACACATTTTGTTGCCATATATAGAATTGATTCGGAAAACATTTCAAAGAGCTAAGTCAGAAGAATAGAATTAGAAAACCATTTTCTTTTGTTTGAAAATCTATTACGATGAGTGTTGTATGATGTGACACATTGATGTCCACTTCTTATACCACATTCATTTCGAATCACCTCTAAATAGTATTGTTGATTGACTATTTATCCCTATTTAACAAATTCTCGATGAACTTGAGATCGAAAAATTCCCGTTATTCAAACAGTTGCATATTTGAAGCATATCGTCAGACCGTATTACATCTTGCATTTTGGTAATATTATAACAACGTCCATCGTTAATTCAAGTCATAAAAATTATTAAAAATTTCTGCGCTGAAGAAGGACTCGAACTGTTTTAATAATAATTATTATTGTTGACTTTGAATATCTATAATTGCTAGATATTTTATTTTTAGTATTCGTATTTAAAAACATTATATAATATGACGTCCTAAATTGCAATAACGTGGAAATTCACTGCGAAGGGTAGTTATACTGTCACAATTTCTGCAAAACTCTTTCGCTCCATTGATTACTGAATAGCAAGGTATACCTTCCTCAATGTTATTTTTATTTCATTTTGAACCTTATCTCGTTGACTGGCATTTATTTTCACAGAAGCACTCTCAGAACATTCATAAAAATTAATTGACAGATTTCCGAAGGGTAGGTCTATATAATTTTTAAAAATCGATTCTCATATTTTTGTAAATATTAGAAAACTTGAAATTAATTCCTAGTTTCTTTTTACTATAAGAATGAAAGGAATATTATTTAAAAATGGAACGTTCCTGAAAAAAGAAAGAAATTCTGTTGTAATTGTACGAGGGCTATCGTCAACCAAGTAACATAATCAGGAGTGAAAAGTGAAATATGGAAAAAATCGAATATCGTGCCGTTATAAAGTTCCTTACCAGGCAAGGAAAATCAGTCGCGACCATAATGAATGAGATGTCATTAGTTTACGGCGACTCTTGTCCAGGAAAAACCATGGTGTACAAGTGGCATAGTTTATTTAAACAAGGAAGGGAATCCCTTGAAGACGACCCGAGGCCGGGCAGGAGCATTGAGGTGACCACGCCAGCACTTATCCAAAAAGTTGAACAAATTGTACTCGAAGATGCTCGACTAAAGAAGAAACAACTCGCAGAAATGGTTGGAGTATCCGTAACAACAATTTTTAAAATCCTACACGATCATCTCGGCATGTCTAAGGTCAGCGCAAGATGGGTGCCGAGAATGCTCACGCCGCCGCAAAAACAACAGCACGTAGAGTGTTCGCGTGCATTTTTGGACCTCTGTAATGAAGACAAGGATGGTGTATTGAGTGGAATTGTTACTGGAGACGAAACTTGGGTTCATCATTATGAACCTGAGTCCAAACAAGACTCCATGCAGTGGCATAAAAAGGGCACAGCACCTCCCAAGAAATTTAAAGTGTCACAATCAGCTGGGAAACTCATGGCAACGGTATTTTGGGACTCGGAAGGAATATTGTTGATTGATTATAAAGATAAAGGTGTTTCTATAACCGGAGAATATTACGCTTCAATATTAGAGCGACTAAAAGAAGCCATTAAAGAGAAAAGACGGGGAAAATTGACAAAAGGTGTTCTGCTTTTGCACGACAACGCGCCCGTCCACAAGAGCCGCGTTGCGTTAGCTGCCCTGCATAAGGTGGGCTTCGAAATTGTGAATCACCCACCCCACAGCCCAGATCTGGCCCCGAGTGATTATTACCTGTTTCCGAAAATGAAAAAAGAGCTGCGAGATAAAAAATTTACTGCCGATGATGAAGTCAAGGAGGCAGTTTCGGCGTATTTTGCAGATAAAGAGAAATCATTTTTTTATGAGGGCATAAATAAATTAATTGAAAGATGTGAAAAATGTATCCGTCTTGCAGGTGAATATATTGAAAAAGAAAAATAATTTGGTTTTTTTATTTCCACCCCTTGTCCCCCATTCCGCGAATATAAAAACGCTCCCTCGTATGTCGTGCGCACTTTGTTTCATCAGTTCGACAGTTAAATAATTGCATATTTTGGTGTTTATAGTTTTGTTTGTCTCTGAGAATTATACATTCTATTAAATTTCAGGTTTATCCACAATCACATTGAGAAAAATGTATTAGATTTACAATTTGAAAATTTAATGAAAAACGTAGAACTCATACCTTGAATATAATTTAATTTCGTAAAATTTATTTCAGAAATTATAATTATTAAGCTAGTTTACGAATAGGAAATTAATCATATCCATATTCTATTACATTATGTATAATATATATATATATATATATATATATATATATATATATATATATATATATATATATATACTCCGCACAACATGAATAGGACCACCCGACTTGTTGCAAGCTTTCGGTGGTTTGAAAAACAATTCATTTACTAAAAATACAATGCAAGTTTGTAATGGTATGATATGGCAAATAATACGCATTATTGCGCAATAGTGCCTAACGTTATGCATTGGGTGACGTAAGTACCACATACATATAAAATGCACCGCGCCGGTTGGATACGACCAGTATTTAATAGTAAGCTACCGGATGAGTGTCGAGTTACAACGTGTATCCGGATAAACAAACATCTGTAATTAAGGGTATTGTGCAACGATGGGACGACAGAAGTGCTTAAGTATGGAAGAAATTGGAAAAATTAAAGCGTTCCATCAAGAAGGGTATTCCTCAAGGGCTACTGCAAAGAAAATAAGTCGATCACACCAGGTAGTGAACAATTTTATTAGGGATCCCGAGAATTATGGAAAACGTTTTAAAGGGCGAACAACATCCGTTACAACTAAGAGAGAACGTCGAACCATATTACGCGAAGCATCGAATTCGGCATTAACGGCAAGACAAATCGCGAATAACGTTGGAACGAATGCATCGGTAAGAACTGTACAGAAGTTACTGAAGACCTGTCCGCATTTAAAACGTTTGAAAATTAAACGACGGCCTCCTTTAAGGGAATTTCAGCGCACTGCATGTCTTCAGTTTGCTCGAGCAAAAATGGGTGGACACGAGAATGGCAAGCTGTTATTTTCAGTGACGAGAAGAAGTTTAATTTAGATGGCCCGGATGGTTTTTCTTATTATTTCCACGATTTACGTAAAGATGAAGTGATTCAGTCACGAAGGCGAGCCGATGTTGGTTCAGTCATGGTATGGGGAGCTGTTTCCTATAACGGACCTGTTGATTTAGTAATAGTGAAGGGCAGACAGAATTCGGAAAAGTACGTCCAGCTGCTGCAACAGGTGAAAAACAAATTTTCCAACGTTATGGCAGGTGGGCCATTTATTTTCCAACAGGATAATGCCAGTATTCACACCGCGCGCATTGTTCGACGCTGGTTTCAAGAACAAGGCATGGAGGTTCTCGATTGGCCATCGCTCTCCCCCGACAAGAACATCATAGAAAATGTTTGGGGATGGTTGTCGCGTAAATTGTACTCCAATGCTACCCAATTCAGTTGCGCTGACGAACTAGAGCAGGCGCTGAAACGAAGTTGGGCGGAACTTCCCGTTGACTACTTGAGAACCCTGTATAATTCCATTCCATCCCGACTATTTGAGGTTACAAGAAATAATGGCAAAGTACTCATTATTGAACAATAAAGTATTTTGTTATTGCAAACGAATCTTTTATTTTGTAGATTGGTCGTATTCAAGTGGCGTTTAATTACTCTACTTATTGTCATTAGTAACGTACATTTGCACTGACTTTTACAAAAATTATATTTGGTACCTACATACATCTTTTTATCAACCCTCTTATTTTCGAAAATAACAATTCCAGCGCGCCACCATGTTTATACCAACTACAAATGTCATATATGCAGTTGGTGCTATTCATGTTGCGCGGAGTGTATATATATATATATATATATATATGTGTGTGTGTGTATTAGGGCGGGTCAAATTGTATGGAACGATTTTTTTTGATAAAGCGTATAGCAAAAACGTAATTTATAGGTGATTCTGAGAAATTTTGCTCAAGAGTCCATAGCTCTAAGTCGGGTTTGGAGCCCCCAAAATTTCAAAATAGATATTTTTCCATATATACATAGAATAATTTAATTAAATTCGTCATAAAATCGGATAGAATTATAGTAGATTTCTCAATCTGGGCTTGTTTGAAAGGTATTTTTATCACCTTTCAGAATCTGTATTGATACCAATATTTTTTTTATTTTTAGTAGAGATATTAGGAATTGTTTGTCGAAAAATAGCCTAAAATGAACTTTTAACTCATAAATTCTGAATTTTCTTCGATTTTTTTCAAGTTTTTTTTTTGCAGATTATAAAAGTTCAGATAATTTCCAACAACTTTTATTACGATCAATTTTTTTTGTTTTCGAACTCCTTTTTGTATGAAAATCGATCTGAAAAAATCAACATTTTCAAGGTTTCAACAAAAAAACACTATTTTTACATTTTTAATTCAATTTATTTTTAAATATTATTCTAGACCTACAATTTAATGTTTTAACGTGGTAATATTATTTTTTAAGGTCCTTTTTACTTTCCATTCGAGGAGTTTTCTTACGACTTTCTAATGTCACTGCCATAACTCCTTCACGATTGTTTTCTATAACTCGTTTTGAAACACTCGTTAATAATTGTATATGTCTTTCTGTTCCTTGTATGTGCATTAGAATTTGTGGATCAGCCAGTGGTGATTCATCGAAATCTAAGTATTCTACCAAGTGATCATATGGAATCTGTCGAGTAAATGCTGGTTCAAATAATATATCGTCGTTATTCATATCAACCATATTGACATAATCGGTAGCTTCGAAATTTAAGATATATTTTTTGTAAACTCTGAGTTTAGTTGGATCGTACAATTTTTCTCGATAGTGTAAAATCTTTTTGATAGCTCTATCCCGTATTGCTTTTCGATCATCAAATAACATTGTTAATAAGATATTTTCTGGATGTGCGTAATATGAGTTGTTTTGAATTACACCATCTACAATATTACGAAAGTTTGGTTGTAAGTATCGTGTCCAACGTATAAATTTTAATAAAAGTGCACTGCCGTACACAACAGAGTTACAAAACTTCACATTGAAGTACATTGGCACATAAACTGTAATAATATAAACTGCCAAAGTTTTTAAATTGGTCGATGGTATATTAGTTGTTACATATAATCGTAGTAATCTATTTGCTTTGGTTAACCAACGAGAATGTGCAATTGGTCCTGGTTTAATGTTAGCTAAATCAACTGGAACAATACCATTCGAAATTGCTTTAGCTATTTGATATAAATATTTAACATCTGTTGATAGTTCGAGCTCATGTTCATGATCCATCATTGCAGGCATATTCTCCAGTGGTATTGGATCAAAGTCAGCTAATACCTGAAAAATGAAATGTTTAGATCAATTAAAATGCAATTATTTTATTTTAACTTTATTCCAATCGAAAAGTAAAATAATAACAATAAATAATGATAATAAATGATGATATTAAATAAAATAAAGTGTTACATACTACAATTTCTCACATTCTTGAATAGCTTTGAATAACTTTCCACTTGCTGCTCGTGGTCCACTGGTGACTGTTTTGTCCAATGCTTCATATAAATGACGAAATGGCAGTTCATTGAAATGAAGCAGACATATAAACCAGTGAATTGGTCTATCTAACTGTTTTTCAAATAATCGTAAAACACCATTTTCTGTTCCAGTATTTGCTGGCTCACCATCACTGCGTATGCCAATTAATTGATCAACTGTTAATATTTTATTGTTGAAAAATTCATTCAGTTTTCTGTGTTTGGTTTTTGCATCTTCTTGACTACCCAAATTTACATATCCATGTAACTCATTATAGGGCACTTTCAGAACAACTAAATGCCGTTCTTTTACCATAGTGGTATGAAATTTGTCATTAATTTTCTCTATAGTTAATGAGTCATCTTTTCTACCATCGAAAGAGAATGCAGTTATGGAAGAATTTGTATGTCGTGTACGAAGCGCTGCATCTCTAGATTTAACTTTTTCTCTAGCCACTTTTGATTTATCTATAATAACAAGCTTACTATGAACATCTCTAAAATTTATATCTTCGAATAAAGCTGTTGCTAAACATGAAGCGACTCTATCTGAAATATCGAATCTATCACACATCATAGCAAAATTTAAGGCATCGTATCTGTGAGTATAATGACCTCGTCTCATTTGAACAGTTGCTTCTGGAACTTCTGTTGTTGCTTCATTTTCATCTTCATCCATGTGTAATTCAGGTGGTTCGTATCTTGGATCATCGGTACCAGTTGTAAGTGTTGATATTGTTGTAGCTACTTCTTCAACGTCTTCCGTATATTCAGGTATTGTGAATTTTCTATCATTATGCTGGTCCATCATAAATTCTTTTAGATGTTCTGGAATCAATCCACACGAGCATTCTGTTGTTTTTAATTTGCAATTACATTTGCCAATATAAAATAATTGGTTTATTGAATCAACAAATGCTTTAAATTCATCTCTTTTGTTTCTATGTTGTACATGTTTCTGGTATTTATCAAGCAAACCAGTTAATTTTTTTAAAACACTCTTTCTATTAAGGATTTCAATATTTAATTTACACCAAATTTGGATCAATTTATCTGTTACGTGAGGAGTAAAAGTTTTATACGAGAACATTTTGTTTTCAAATTTAGCACAATCACTTAAAAAAATAATATTTAAAAATGTCACATTTAGTAGGCAAACCAAGATCATTTAAATCACTTGATAAACCAAAAACAACAATATCTTGATGAGGCATGTTAGTCAATCTAGAGTCAAAACTTGTTGATGTTGTTGCTTCCATTTGCGAAGACACCGCAGACGATGTTGATGGTTCTTGATTATCCATAATAACTTTGATATTATCACTACACTCTTTGATTGTGTCACACTAAATTTAAAAATAAAAAAAAATATTGGTATTGTGATAACCGAGTTTTTATTTAAGTATTTTGGCAAACTGCGTGCGCATTGCACGATGAACGATTAAGGAAGAAAGAAAAGCAAGCTTGGCAATGTTTAGTGTTGGTAAATCATTATCATATATCATCATATATCATTCATTATTCATAATCTGCAAAAAAAAAAATCTCGAAAAAAATCGAAGAAAATTCAGAATTTATGAGTTAAAAGTTTATTTTAGGCTATTTTTCGACAAAAAATTCCTAATATCTCTACTAAAAATTAAAAAAAATGTTGGTATCAATACAGATTCTGAAAGGTGATAAAAATACCTTTCAAACAAGCCCAGATTGAGAAATCTACTATAATTCTATCCGATTTTATGACGAATTTAATTAAATTATTCTATTTCGTAAAATTTATTTCAGAAATTATAATTATTAAGCTAGTTTACGAATAGGAAATTAATCATATCCATATTCTATTACATTATGTATAATATATATATATATATATATATATATATACACTCCGCACAACATGAATAGGACCACCCGACTTGTTGCAAGCTTTCGGTGGTTTGAAAAACAATTCATTTACTAAAAATACAATGCAAGTTTGTAATGGTATGATATGGCAAATAATACGCATTATTGCGCAATAGTGCCTAACGTTATGCATTGGGTGACGTAAGTACCACATACATATAAAATGCACCGCGCCGGTTGGATACGACCAGTATTTAATAGTAAGCTACCGGATGAGTGTCGAGTTACAACGTGTATCCGGATAAACAAACATCTGTAATTAAGGGTATTGTGCAACGATGGGACGACAGAAGTGCTTAAGTATGGAAGAAATTGGAAAAATTAAAGCGTTCCATCAAGAAGGGTATTCCTCAAGGGCTACTGCAAAGAAAATAAGTCGATCACACCAGGTAGTGAACAATTTTATTAGGGATCCCGAGAATTATGGAAAACGTTTTAAAGGGCGAACAACATCCGTTACAACTAAGAGAGAACGTCGAACCATATTACGCGAAGCATCGAATTCGGCATTAACGGCAAGACAAATCGCGAATAACGTTGGAACGAATGCATCGGTAAGAACTGTACAGAAGTTACTGAAGACCTGTCCGCATTTAAAACGTTTGAAAATTAAACGACGGCCTCCTTTAAGGGAATTTCAGCGCACTGCATGTCTTCAGTTTGCTCGAGCAAAAATGGGTGGACACGAGAATGGCAAACTGTTATTTTCAGTGACGAGAAGAAGTTTAATTTAGATGGCCCGGATGGTTTTTCTTATTATTTCCACGATTTACGTAAAGATGAAGTGATTCAGTCACGAAGGCGAGCCGATGTTGGTTCAGTCATGGTATGGGGAGCTGTTTCCTATAACGGACCTGTTGATTTAGTAATAGTGAAGGGCAGACAGAATTCGGAAAAGTACGTCCAGCTGCTGCAACAGGTGAAAAACAAATTTTCCAACGTTATGGCAGGTGGGCCATTTATTTTCCAACAGGATAATGCCAGTATTCACACCGCGCGCATTGTTCGACGCTGGTTTCAAGAACAAGGCATGGAGGTTCTCGATTGGCCATCGCTCTCCCCCGACAAGAACATCATAGAAAATGTTTGGGGATGGTTGTCGCGTAAATTGTACTCCAATGCTACCCAATTCAGTTGCGCTGACGAACTAGAGCAGGCGCTGAAACGAAGTTGGGCGGAACTTCCCGTTGACTACTTGAGAACCCTGTATAATTCCATTCCATCCCGACTATTTGAGGTTACAAGAAATAATGGCAAAAGTACTCATTATTGAACAATAAAGTATTTTGTTATTGCAAACGAATCTTTTATTTTGTAGATTGGTCGTATTCAAGTGGCGTTTAATTACTCTACTTATTGTCATTAGTAACGTACATTTGCACTGACTTTTACAAAAATTATATTTGGTACCTACATACATCTTTTTATCAACCCTCTTATTTTCGAAAATAACAATTCCAGCGCGCCACCATGTTTATACCAACTACAAATGTCATATATGCAGTTGGTCCTATTCATGTTGCGCGGAGTGTATATATATATATATGTGTGTGTGTGTATTAGGGCGGGTCAAATTGTATGGAACGATTTTTTTTGATAAAGCGTATAGCAAAAACGTAATTTATAGGTGATTCTGAGAAATTTTGCTCAAGAGTCCATAGCTCTAAGTCGGGTTTGGAGCCCCCAAAATTTCAAAATAGATATTTTTCCATATATACATAGAATAATTTAATTAAATTCGTCATAAAATCGGATAGAATTATAGTAGATTTCTCAATCTGGGCTTGTTTGAAAGGTATTTTTATCACCTTTCAGAATCTGTATTGATACCAATATTTTTTTTATTTTTAGTAGAGATATTAGGAATTGTTTGTCGAAAAATAGCCTAAAATGAACTTTTAACTCATAAATTCTGAATTTTCTTCGATTTTTTTCAAGTTTTTTTTTTGCAGATTATAAAAGTTCAGATAATTTCCAACAACTTTTATTACGATCAATTTTTTTTGTTTTCGAACTCCTTTTTGTATGAAAATCGATCTGAAAAAATCAACATTTTCAAGGTTTCAACAAAAAAACACTATTTTTACATTTTTAATTCAATTTATTTTTAAATATTATTCTCGACCTACAATTTAATGTTTTAACGTGGTAATATTATTTTTTAAGGTCCTTTTTACTTTCCATTCGAGGAGTTTTCTTACGACTTTCTAATGTCACTGCCATAACTCCTTCACGATTGTTTTCTATAACTCGTTTTGAAACACTCGTTAATAATTGTATATGTCTTTCTGTTCCTTGTATGTGCATTAGAATTTGTGGATCAGCCAGTGGTGATTCATCGAAATCTAAGTATTCTACCAAGTGATCATATGGAATCTGTCGAGTAAATGCTGGTTCAAATAATATATCGTCGTTATTCATATCAACCATATTGACATAATCGGTAGCTTCGAAATTTAAGATATATTTTTTGTAAACTCTGAGTTTAGTTGGATCGTACAATTTTTCTCGATAGTGTAAAATCTTTTTGATAGCTCTATCCCGTATTGCTTTTCGATCATCAAATAACATTGTTAATAAGATATTTTCTGGATGTGCGTAATATGAGTTGTTTTGAATTACACCATCTACAATATTACGAAAGTTTGGTTGTAAGTATCGTGTCCAACGTATAAATTTTAATAAAAGTGCACTGCCGTACACAACAGAGTTACAAAACTTCACATTGAAGTACATTGGCACATAAACTGTAATAATATAAACTGCCAAAGTTTTTAAATTGGTCGATGGTATATTAGTTGTTACATATAATCGTAGTAATCTATTTGCTTTGGTTAACCAACGAGAATGTGCAATTGGTCCTGGTTTAATGTTAGCTAAATCAACTGGAACAATACCATTCGAAATTGCTTTAGCTATTTGATATAAATATTTAACATCTGTTGATAGTTCGAGCTCATGTTCATGATCCATCATTGCAGGCATATTCTCCAGTGGTATTGGATCAAAGTCAGCTAATACCTGAAAAATGAAATGTTTAGATCAATTAAAATGCAATTATTTTATTTTAACTTTATTCCAATCGAAAAGTAAAATAATAACAATAAATAATGATAATAAATGATGATATTAAATAAAATAAAGTGTTACATACTACAATTTCTCACATTCTTGAATAGCTTTGAATAACTTTCCACTTGCTGCTCGTGGTCCACTGGTGACTGTTTTGTCCAATGCTTCATATAAATGACGAAATGGCAGTTCATTGAAATGAAGCAGACATATAAACCAGTGAATTGGTCTATCTAACTGTTTTTCAAATAATCGTAAAACACCATTTTCTGTTCCAGTATTTGCTGGCTCACCATCACTGCGTATGCCAATTAATTGATCAACTGTTAATATTTTATTGTTGAAAAATTCATTCAGTTTTCTGTGTTTGGTTTTTGCATCTTCTTGACTACCCAAATTTACATATCCATGTAACTCATTATAGGGCTCTTTCAGAACAACTAAATGCCGTTCTTTTACCATAGTGGTATGAAATTTGTCATTAATTTTCTCTATAGTTAATGAGTCATCTTTTCTACCATCGAAAGAGAATGCAGTTATGGAAGAATTTGTATGTCGTGTACGAAGCGCTGCATCTCTAGATTTAACTTTTTCTCTAGCCACTTTTGATTTATCTATAATAACAAGCTTACTATGAACATCTCTAAAATTTATATCTTCGAATAAAGCTGTTGCTAAACATGAAGCGACTCTATCTGAAATATCGAATCTATCACACATCATAGCAAAATTTAAGGCATCGTATCTGTGAGTATAATGACCTCGTCTCATTTGAACAGTTGCTTCTGGAACTTCTGTTGTTGCTTCATTTTCATCTTCATCCATGTGTAATTCAGGTGGTTCGTATCTTGGATCATCGGTACCAGTTGTAAGTGTTGATATTGTTGTAGCTACTTCTTCAACGTCTTCCGTATATTCAGGTATTGTGAATTTTCTATCATTATGCTGGTCCATCATAAATTCTTTTAGATGTTCTGGAATCAATCCACACGAGCATTCTGTTGTTTTTAATTTGCAATTACATTTGCCAATATAAAATAATTGGTTTATTGAATCAACAAATGCTTTAAATTCATCTCTTTTGTTTCTATGTTGTACATGTTTCTGGTATTTATCAAGCAAACCAGTTAATTTTTTTAAAACACTCTTTCTATTAAGGATTTCAATATTTAATTTACACCAAATTTGGATCAATTTATCTGTTACGTGAGGAGTAAAAGTTTTATACGAGAACATTTTGTTTTCAAATTTAGCACAATCACTTAAAAAAATAATATTTAAAAATGTCACATTTAGTAGGCAAACCAAGATCATTTAAATCACTTGATAAACCAAAAACAACAATATCTTGATGAGGCATGTTAGTCAATCTAGAGTCAAAACTTGTTGATGTTGTTGCTTCCATTTGCGAAGACACCGCAGACGATGTTGATGGTTCTTGATTATCCATAATAACTTTGATATTATCACTACACTCTTTGATTGTGTCACACTAAATTTAAAAATAAAAAAAAATATTGGTATTGTGATAACCGAGTTTTTATTTAAGTATTTTGGCAAACTGCGTGCGCATTGCACGATGAACGATTAAGGAAGAAAGAAAAGCAAGCTTGGCAATGTTTAGTGTTGGTAAATCATTATCATATATCATCATATATCATTCATTATTCATAATCTGCAAAAAAAAAAAATCTCGAAAAAAATTCAGAATTTATGAGTTAAAAGTTTATTTTAGGCTATTTTTCGACAAAAAATTCCTAATATCTCTACTAAAAATTAAAAAAAATGTTGGTATCAATACAGATTCTGAAAGGTGATAAAAATACCTTTCAAACAAGCCCAGATTGAGAAATCTACTATAATTCTATCCGATTTTATGACGAATTTAATTAAATTATTCTATGTATATATGGAAAAATATCTATTTTGAAATTTTGGGGGCTCCAAACCCGACTTAGAGCTATGGTCTCTTGAGCAAAATTTCTCAGAATCACCTATAAATTACGTTTTTGCTATACGCTTCATCAAAAAAAAAATTAACCCGCCCTAATGTATATATATATCAGGAAATATTCTAATATAAAATCTTTTTAGAAAATAATACGATCAGGCATTTTTACTAACTAAAATAATAAATAAATTTATTTCAGTCACACTTGCGACTGTAACTAATTCACTTTCATTCATCACTTCAATTAAAATAATTATGCCTATTTAATATTACAGCTTAAGTTTGGCACATAAATCAGTGTATGAAATATTGTGATTTTGTAAGAAATCACAATAGTATTTTGAAACTGAATTCATAAAAGAATTACTATATGATACGTATGTAAATGTATCCAAATTATTGTTTTTCATATGTACATTAAAAGAAATTACAAAATTCTATTGTTGAAGCCAATCTGAAAAACAAAAGCAAAATATATTTAATATTGTTTTTACAGAAATGAATAACCCTGCAAAACTGAACATGTATTAAGCTAAGTTAATATGTTAACCCCTGCACTACACATAAACTGAATCTAACAAAATAAACGGTTGTTTTATGACACATCATATATATATATATATATATATATTGTATATACAATTTTGACAATCCTTTATATCTATTTACTGAAGTAAATAAGTACATCAAAATTTTCTTTTGTCGTTTGTAAGACATGTATTTTTAAAAAATACGTTAAGTCTTCATTAAATTTTGTATAGTAGGTAACAATTAATTTTTGAAAACATTCAATTAAAACAAAGATCGATTTCAAGGTCTCGACCTTCTTATAACGTTACGGTGATTATCATGTTAAACCAAACCCAATCTGCTGCCTATATAGATAAAACAAAATAAGGTCGTGGGAATACTATCGTTACACATGCATACAATTTCCAAAATAAATATCGTACGCTACATAAAACATATTCATTAAGAAGTATTCTTAATTTGAAGGAATATCACATTTTAAAGTATTGTTTGATACTGTCGGTAATAACATACATATTTATGCATATATATACATGTTAGACAAATCGGAAGCTATATACGAGAAATTTATCTATTGTTTTCTAATGAAAAATTTATGTCAAAAGCAGGTAATTACATTGCATTATAATTTGTTATAAAATTCTATATACAGAAGATTGGAAATGTCTATTTAAATCAAATTGCTGTCTATTTGAAGTACTGAAGGTGATAAAGAAGAGGGTATATAAAAAAAAATTGTCTATATTTATTTAAATATTTTGTAAAACAATCTCCGACAAAGTGTGTCAATAAAATTTACCGCTAAATTACTCTTCTCGGCCTGACAACGATCCCAAGCATTGCGTTTATATCGCGTCAATATTCATGTTAAAGTTTTGTCGTCTATAAGTTCTGTCGCAATGCAGAATATTTTGTCAAATTCAAATTGACGGATATTCTAATTATAAAAGAACATATTGTCAGATACAAGTATAATGGAAAATTTAGAGAAGTTGATGGTTCAAACCTCTTTTCGAGCGGTACAATTTTTGGAATCATTTCTCGTCTGTGTGGATATCGAGTAGGTGGTTCGATTTTTCTATGTAGCTTTTCCACGAGCCCATGTTTCAAAACTGTGTTAATTTTTGTCCTACTAAAACTAACAGCTTAACTATTGAATTCGTATTGAGGATATAAAAATTTCGGTGAAGAGTTTTTATTATCTTTTTGATTATTGTTGCATATCTGTGTGATTATTAATTTAATGCTTTTCTTAAATCCGTATTCATTTCCAGTATCGAATTTTATTATATAGATGTCCAACATCTTCTATTAAATAATTTTAAAATTCTTTCAATTTCTAGATATAATTGAAAAAGGTTCCAAGCAAAAACACGACTAAAAGAATTTGAAAAAGTGGGAAATTAATTCATTAAGCTGTCAGAGAGATAATTGGCAATCCGCAATTTATTCGATCTGCTGTAAAAGCATATGGCACAGCGAAATCAATGTTGGTTCAGCTCGTAAAAAGCCAGAGAGTAAGTTTTTCCAATGATATATACCTATAATTGGCAATCGTAAAATATTTGCGACAGAAGAAAAACTAGCGCAAGTAAATTACATAAAATAGTATCTACAATGTGCTATGGACTAACTCGCACACGAATGCGAATTAGCTTTCCAGTATGCTAGAAAACTCACGAAAGAATACTGAACAGACTGCTGGAATTAAAAGCAGATTGTGGGTATCGATCAGTACGAATCAGTGCTTTATGCAGCACCACTAGGTTTTATGCAGCGTCATCGGGATTTTCACTAAGAAAGGTAGAAAAAAACGAGTTTAGTTTACGTTACTACTTTCAATAAAACGACAATTGAACATTTTTACAAAACCGACTAATCTTTTTAAAGAATATAAATTTAGCCCAGAGAACATTTACAGAGCAGATGAAACGGGCGTGATAACTGTAACCGAATTGCCTAAAGTAATTGTGTAGAAAGGTATCAAGCAAATTGGACAAGTTTGTTCTTAAGAACGTAGTCAATTAGTCACAATATCAGTATTTATAAAAGCAATTAGGAACTTCCATTTTTATCATTCCACGTGTGAATTTTAAATCACTAATGGCTTATAAATCAGACCGGACGACGAATAAGAACTTTTTTCTGGTAACCGATAACCACATCAGAATGGACGTAGTTATTCAAGAAAAAAAGAAAATAACATAATCATATTAACTTTCCCACCCCGCTGTAGCCGTAGGCTTTAGCCTCTATATATTTGTACCTTCGGGCTCTTCGAAAGCTTTTATAGATCTAACTTGAACGATTGAATGAACAATTATTTTTATTGTATCAGTTAATATGAAAGAATTGCTACAATACCAAAATTAGTACCAAAATTAGCATAAACAGCTTACGAAAAAGCATTTATAATAAAAAAATATTGCTGTTCAAAAAGGACAGATAAATTCGAGTATCCAGAAATACAAGACATATGAAAAATACGTAACTATAAAATTACTAAAACCTTCTTAGATGAAAGGGATCAAAAGAGTAAATAGTTTTCTTTTTATTTTACACCATATTAAGGAATCAGTGTAGCTTTTAGCACAATTCAATGTGAAATTTAATAATAATAAACTATTTTTCCATTTTTTTTTGTTTTACATTTATTTTTAAGTAATATTCTTAAATATTTACTTATTTACTCCAAGTTTTGAGAAAGTGTCCCCTTCAATAGTCATTAAGTCCCTTTCATCACTTGTAGTGCGATGATAGGGACAATAGCAAACACTGAAAAAATGTTTTACTTTGAACTGAACATACCGTTTTTATTGCGCTTTTTCGCTTCTAATGTGTTTATTACGTAAGTATCAATTGACGAATATAAAAGGGATACGTTCGAAAAAATAGTATTACAGATATTAAGAAGTTTCTAAAAATGTTCCTTTCATGCCATTCTTCACCTTCAGTGTTGAAGAAGAGTAATCAACACTACTTCCCTTTTTCCAGCGAGGAGGGGTTTGTAACAAAGTCATGAAACATTTTATATACCTCAAATACATACTGTCAATCTCGTCTTTTTCGACGTTATGTCTTTTTTTGTGCCGAATCCATATCTAATCTCATCTTTTTTTTTATTACCTAGAGTTTGGTAACAATGGGATTTCGTTATAAATTATAAAAATTAGCGGAATACATGATAGGAATGAAAAATAAATTACTGTTAATACTAAAAAGCTTTTATTTAAATATAAACATGAAAATATCTCTTTCCTTTCCCTCTTCTTCGTAGAATGTCTGATATATGTAGCTCTTTCTTCTTGGAGTCGCTTGCTGAACGTTTCTGTGTAATAATCAACAGTAGTCTCCCATCTAATTGATATACCAGCGATCCTGATATTGTCTTTCTATCACATTGATATCTTGGTGAAAAACTTTCCATTGATCCTCATTGTCATCTCTCAAATTACATATTTGGGCAAAATCAAGGTAACTATTCGAAAAATGGGTCACTGAAGGTTGATATATAACCCCATGCCACATTATTTTTCGTATTCTGTATACGTATTTCGACAACTAAGTTGTCATCATCAGCAGATAATTAAAAAGTGTCGCACCTGGAAAACTACAGCGAAAAATACCCGTACGATAACAAACTCAGTACGCGATCCGTACCGTTGAGAACCAGAATGTGCATTCGTTAAATTTACTAAAAATTTCATTTCTTTCAATTTTGAATGTTGAAATGTGAAGAAATTGTGTTTTATACTGTTTTTTAAAAACACAAAAATAAGGCGAATTCATGCAAAAAATTTTTTCATCGTTGACCCTGTATTTTCAGCAAGTCTCAGCGCCTTTAAACTTTTATAGATGCTAAAGACAAACTAATAAAATATTAACTTAATTACTTTAATCTTGATTTTAATAATTTTCATATCTGAAATCAGATTTTTGCAATACACTACAAAAATCTGTGACAAAATGTATTTTTAATTATAAATTTCAAAATACATATACTCCATAAAGTTTATATGAGATGCATGAAAATACTGTAATAAAAATTATCCTTATCTTTTATTTCGTTTTGCGCTACTTTTTCTGAATAATTCCAAGTGTATGCAAGTCGGAGTATAGAGATAATTATCATAGCAAAAATAGATTGTACTTCAAATCGCTAAACAGATTATGCCTTGATAATACAAAAACATAATTATAAAGAAAAGAGTTTGAATTTTATTTATTTTATATCTTTAATCGATAAAATAATACAAAAATGAAATCTATGTGAGATTCGTATTGTATACTATTTTTATTATCTATAATTTCATGCAGCTGCACTTATGTATTAGGTATGCAATAAAATTAGGACCAAGGACATTTCACTAGGTGTAATAAAATAAAGGATTCATCGAAACGACTTAAAACATCTGTAGGCCAGGTGTGTGTGTGTATATATATATCAGTGGCGGCTCGTGAGTATTTGACATGGTGAGGCAGATAGAATAATAAATATTCAAAATTGTTTACAATTGATTAATAAACTCTATATACCTACTACATATAAAAACAGTTTATATATATATATATATAGGGCTTCCAGTACAAACAGGGCTGCCAGACGTGAACTGAGCCCTATATCGCGCCCCATTCGATTTTTAAGGGAAAACGAAGTTTCAAAGCAAACCCTTGTGAAACGAAAATAAATATTCTAAAAAATCAAACAAATTCTAAAAACATTAATCGAAAATAAGAACTCAATCTTCTAGGATTTAAAAATAAAAAATAAGTACATTCCTATTATAATATAAAATTTAATAATATAACAAATATATACATATATATGTATATATATATAAATCAACAACAATCCAATAACAAAATTTCAAAATTACATGCAAAATGAAAATATTTTAAAATACAGAGAATTTCCTTTATTGTCATTGCACGTAGAATTACATTTAATAGATTTTACTTCTTGTATGGCAAAGGTATCCTCCGGTTTTTTGTGTTAGCAAAATAATCAATTACATCATTATAAAATCGTTCATCCCTCGTCATCGTTTTAACCAATTCCTTTTCGATTGCAATTAGTGCACAGTTACTAAGTCTTTGTTGTCCAATTGTATTTCTAATATACGATTTTAT